>RJWT010031298.1:0-14400 GCA_004365215.1 Cuniculus paca | reverse complement strand
CCGCTGAGCTAGATCCCCAGCCCTGTTTTTGAGACAGGGTCTCACTATGCCGTTCAGGCTGGCCTTGAGCTCACTTTGTAGCCCAGGCTGGTCTCAAACTCACAACGATCCGCCTGTCTCAGCCTCCTGAGTGCTGGGATTACAGGTGTGAGCCGCCACGCCCGGCCAGAAGTACCCTGTAATTAATATGTGTAAAGCTATTTGGTGACCATTTGTATTTACTAAAAAGCAATTCTACATATAATGGTAGTATATTCAGTTTCCTAAATATTGACCTGCTAGTTTGCTTGGAAATTGGGTTTGTTGAGCAGATGTCTACATGTCTTTGGGCTTGGTGTCAATCTTACTTTTTTAAATAATTATTTTATGAAAAAATAAAATTTCATAACAAAATAGAATAACAATATAGTTATTATATACTGTGTATCATCTTCAAAGTAGATACAAGACAAAAGATTCTTTTTTACAAATAAATAGGGTAATAGCACAAAACTTTTTCAGTGAACTAATAGAAACTGGCATTTAATTTTACTTTTTAAACAATTTTTGTTTTTGTTTTTTGAGACAGGGTCTTGCAATGTAGTTCTGGTTGGCCTTGAACTCACTATGTAGCATAGGCGGGCAATGAACTCATGATGAACCTCCTGCCTCAATCTCAAGTGCTGGGATTACAGGCGTGCACCACCATGCCAAGCAGTTGTTTGCTTTTAGAGGAAGGGGTGGGTTTGAGAGGAAGAATGTAAAACGTACATTTAAGAAGCAAGTCAGAAGCTTTGGCAAGCTGGGTGTTGTGAGACATGCCTGTAACCCCAGACTGCCATGTGTTGGAAGCAAGTCTGGACTACATGGTGAGTTAGTTCAAGGCAATCCTGGACTACATGCTGAGATCTTGTGAAAACACAGCAAAGATTTCTTGTTTTTTCTGGTTTTTGTTTTGTTTTGTTTTTTGTTTTAATGAGATAGAGTCTTACTATATAGTTCAAGCTGGACTTGAACTCCACTCTGTAGCCCAGACTGGCCTTGAACTTGCAGGGATCCCCCTGTCTCAGCCTCCGAAGTGCTAGGATTACAGGGATGTGCCACCATGCTTGGCTTTTCACTTTAATTCTTCAACTTCTGCTTGTCAAGAACAACAGGCTGAAAAGGACAGCTTGACAAGGAAAAGGCAGAGAGTAGATCACAGTAGATACTATTTTTTACCTAAGAGATGAAAAATGAATTCGGTGATACTCTGAAATGCAAGACATTGACATTTTATTAAGAAACATCTGTATTTTAAATGATAGTACAAAACTGTATATATAATATAGATCTTTATAGGTATATGTACATATAAATGTTCATACACAAACTTGCTCCTAAGAGTCAAACTGTACCCTCAGTAAAAGGAGTCTATTGAAGTTTTCCTAATTACACGCTGTACATAAAGCTGTCAGGCAACCTGAAAAACCGAGGATATCATAGAAAGAATCCACCCCTCCTCAACCATGGCCTCAGCAGGGAGCAGAGAGAGCTGGTGCCACTGCTGGAGATGAGGAAGACCCTGGAGCCAACTGGGAAGCGCAGCTAGGGAGAGGGTACGACCTAGAAGTCTCAGAAACAAATCCATCAGAATAAACAAAATCTGTGTGAGGAGGGAGGGGAGTGGAGAGAAGAAAGATAAGGCTCAGGCCTAGAAATGACCTACTAATTAAATTCTAGTGCTGGGGAAAAACTCAAGGAGATAAGAACAAGGGCATCACAGAAGTCAGAGTAGGGGGTGGGGACCAGAGGAAGGGAGAGTGAGATAGGGAATCACAATTTCCTGCTATTAACAAGCCAAACTGCTACTGAGTCTCCTCATGGAAAAAAAGCAGCAGCAGAGGCTCGAAACTATTTAACTCTAATTCACATCCTTCTGGCTCCCGTCTCTAAAGAAACTGGCATAGGAAACAGAGTGCTAACTCAGAAGAGGGCAAATCTTCTTGTAAGATGGAGCTAGATAAGAGCCGGATCAGCATGGGCTCAATCCTCAAGCTCCTTTCCTAGTTGTCCAAAGCTGGGTGTGCACAAGGAGCACAGAATACAAAGCCATTCTTCAATACATTAGGACAAAAACTCATTCCCATTTAGGAACTCTTCTAGGAAGAGTTCACTAAATGCCTCAGCTCTTCTAGCTCTGGAGGTCCCTAATGTTCGCAGGGAGTTACATAAGCTTTCTCAAAAGGAATACTTTCTACAAAATGGTGAGATTTCTAACCCAGGAACATAGACGTATAGAATGTCACTGCCACCATAGCCCAGTATCTGGAGTTTCTTTTCTGTTCAGAGGCGTAAGAGCAATCACTTCCGCAGGCGTGAAAGGACTGCTCCATCTCTGTGGTTGATGTGGCACATGTGATGTCACATAATCCCTGCTAAACAAATTGCCTTTAAAGTCAGGTAATGGCCCTCCCTGGGCATGCTGCCTGCTAATGCACATCTTTCAGAGAGGGGCAAAGTAATGGTTTTTCTTCTTCAGCCCATTCACTGAATCCAAAGAAACTTTCTTCTGAGACAGGGTCTTACTCTGCAGTTCAGGCTGGCCTTGAACTCATTACATAGCCCAAGGTGGCCTCAAACTCATGGGGCTCCTCCTGCCTCAGTCACCCAAGTGCTGGGACTATAGGCATGCACCACCACACCTGGCAGAAACTTTTTTGTATGTGTTTAACAAATAAAAACTTTCCAGGTTATACCAGGTACTTTAGAGCTAAACCTCAAATAAAGAGAAAAGTAGAAAAACCTCAAAAATTTACCAACATATACTAACATATACCTAGAAAAGGGGTATAAAAACTACCTGGTTATAACAATATGTAACTTCGACTGAAGAGACATCTGGTAAAATCATTTCTTTGACACTGATACAAAGAAAAACTCATTTTGTTTGCCATAAACTTCTAATATTACTGAAAAGACACAAAAATTTTAATGATACAAGAGTAAGGCTGAAGAAGAAGGTATGCAAAGTAAAAAAATAACAGTGTATATCTGACAGAAAAAGAATGTCTTTTAAGGCACTGTGTTCAAAACATAGAAAACCCTAAAGCCAAGTTCTCCCATGGTTCAATCATGGGACCTCAACTCTGACATTACAATTAGGAGATCCCATAGAGGTAGTAATAGGAAGGGAGCATACACTTAGACATTTACAACTAACTTCCCTAAAGCTAGGAATAAGAATAGAAATATAAAATTCTTTCTTTTTCTTGGGGAAAGGCATAAGACCACAATGCAAGTGTAGATTCTAAAATTCCTAACATTAATACTGATATTGCTAAGATATTGCTAATACAGCTTTATTTTAACATAAATATCCTACGCTCCAAGTTTCTCCTGCTTGAGCACCAACTCTGAACCACTTGTGTGCTATGTGATTTGTAATAATCGAATCTTGCCAATAAACCAGCCAACCCAGAAGATCTAAGCCATGTTTTCCCAAGTTTCATGACTAATTCAGAAAGATACATAAAATCATGAGAATAGTGCTAAAGTAATGCATTCAGTATTTAATTTTTCTTTCTTTCTTTTGTTCTTTCTTTCGTTCTTTTTTTGGGGGGGGGTCTTTTTGAGACACAGTTTCACCATGCAGTTCAAGCTGGCCTTGAACTCACTTTGTAGCCTAGGCTGGTCTCGAACTCGAAATGATCCTCCTGTCTCAGCCTCCTGAGTGCTGGGATAATAGGCATGCACCACCATACCTGGCTTCAGTATTTAATTTTTTTTCCTTTTTTTTTGGCGGCACCGGGGATTGAACTCACAACCTTCTGCTTGCCAGGCAGGCGCTTAGGCCACTGAGCTAGATCCCCGGCCCATCCTTTTTTTTTTTTTTTTGCGGCACCGGGGACAGTATTTAATTTTTAACTGTGTCAAAGCATCCAACCCACTGTGGCAATATAATTGAAGATCAAACCCTACTTCACTCTCGGGCATATCACTAGGACAATTCCAAGTAAATAAAAATGAATACCCTTTTCCTGCTCACCCCTTTTCTGTCATTTTCTTTCTCTCCCTACCTGAGCCTCTCCTCTGACAAAACCATCTCTTAGAGACTTTACCATTATGAATGACTTGGCCTGCATTAGAGATTTTTGGGGAGAAGGGTGGGAAGATAATCTTCTCTAGAAAGAGTAATGTGAACTTCTAAATAGTTCCCCCCAAATGGGACTCTGTATGCTTATAAGAAAGTATGAGATGGACATTTCCCCACTTTGGAGGCTGAAGCAAGATGATTGCCACAAGTTCAAGGCCAGCCTGAACTCATAGCAAGACCCTGTCTTTAAAAAAAAAGACATTTTTTACCCATAATCAGTTAACTACTCCAGAGTGGTTTACATCTTCCACTGAGTAAACCTCCACCCCCTTAATTGGGTTGGGGGATTAAAGTCAGCATATGCACCAGGAACATAAAAGACATCTAAAATGATGTCTTTTATGTCTCAATTGTTCTCCTCCATTTGTTTATTCAATTTCTATAAGTCCCTCAACTGTTTTTTATTTTTGCGGCACTGGGGACTGAACTAGCAACCTTGCGGCTTGCCAGGCAGGCACTTAGGCCAGTGAGGTAAATCCCTGGCCCTTTTCTTTTTGAGACAGGGTCTCACTACGCTGTTCAGACTGACCTTGAGCTCACTTTGTAGCCCAGGCTGGTCTTATAACTCACAATGATCCTCCTGCCTCAGCCTCCCGAGTGCTGGGATTACAGGCGTGTGCCACCAGGCCCGGCTAACAGAACCATGCTAACCATCAATTTCCCCCCCCCCCAAAAAAATGCATTTTCTCCATGATTGCTAATTAAGAAAACCATATTCTAAACAGTCATTTAGATGTTTACTGGACACATCTCCCTCTGGTTTCTTCTCATTTACAACAAAACAGGCTGGCAAGCAAGTGTACAGTAATGAAGGCCAACCTCAAGGGCAGTGACCTGTGCAAGGTAACCTCTCTACAACTGCTCTCTCTCCACCTGATACCCCTATTCTTTGGAAAAAAGTTCATGCTGCCATATGAAGAAAACCCATAATGGGGCAAGCCACTCAGGACCCCTTCTGTCTCTCTCAGACAGAAGCTTTCTTTCTCAACAAATATATCCTGCTCAAAAATAAAATAAAATAAAATAAAATAAAATAAAATAAAATAAAATAAAATAAAATAAAATAAAATAAAATAAAATAAAGAACACCCATAATGAAACACTTCCCAAGCCTGGTGGAGAGCAGACACAGTGGGAGGCGGGAGGGAGGCAGCAGTGTACAGACTCCTCCGTTCCTTGCACTGGCAGCTGTTACTCCTATGCCAACACGCACAGAGCACGGGTAAGGTGCAAAGTTCTATTTGAGGCCTGAGCTTACAAAACAGCAATTTACTCCTCCTGAATCAAACAGACATAAAACTGTCCCTCCTTTTTATTCCCCTGCATTTAAGAGGACTGAAGCTACACAGAAAAGCAATGTCCTAAGTGACACGGAAAATTCAACAATTAAAGAGCCTGAGCTTGATATTATATAAATGTTTGGAAGCAAGTAGTTCTGACAATAAACTCCCTCCTAACAGCAATTCCATAAAATCTGGCCAGTGCAAAGTTAGTATCTCAAGCCCAGAGTTTCTTAACCCTGTAAGCCTCTTTTTGGCCATTTTCCAGCACTCTGGAAATATAGCCTGGGGATTTGGGTTTTATATACACTTCATCCACACAAGTAAGTTTTTTTATCTAGTTTTCTTTCTTTTTTTTTTTCTTTTTTTGAGACAGGGTCTTGCTATGTAATTCAGGCTGGCTTTGAACAAACTCTGTAGCCCAGGCTGGCTTTGAACGCTCAGCAATACTCCAGCCTCAGCTGCCTGAGTGCTGGCAATAAAGGTGTGTGCAACCATGCCCAGTTTTTATCTAGTTTTTAATGCTCTCCCACTGAGCTACACCTTCATCTTTCTTTTTTTTTTTTTTGGTGGTACTGGGTATTGAACTCAGGGGTGCTCACCATTGAGCTACATCCCCAGCCCTTTTATTTTGAAATATAGTCTCCCTAAATTGCCCAGGTTAGCCACTAATTTGCAATCCTCCTGCCTGAGCCTCACTAGTAGTTGGGATTATACGTGTGTACAACCATGCCTAGTTACTTTTGTTTTGTAAACTGGCATCAGAGCTATGGATACATAATTGACACAAATTTGTAAGGGGATCATTAAATTTCAGTGAAATTTCAGTGAAATTAACTCAAGATAGTCGGGAGTCCTGCTCATTTGAAAGTAGAATATAGTAGTTCTTTTCCCCAAAGTCTGCTTCTAAGCTCCCTCCTAATTAGTTTCATAAATTTAAGGCAAATTTTCAGGTCACTCAATAATATAATTATTAAAGACTCTTGGTGTATATGTATTAGGAATATTATCTCAAGAACCTTTTAATAGAAAGCTATGTAAAAAATAACCCACAATATCAGCAGTCTTATCTCTATGTTTAAAGCAGTGATGTGAACTGAGAAATTTGGTCTTTACTCTTTTGGTCCTTAGAAAAAGCATTCCTTGTATATGACTGAACTTTCCAGTTGCATACAGAGCCTTCCTGGGCCCAAGCACTGTTCCCTGCTATAGTTGTTGTTTGGTAGCTTCTCTTTCTTCCGGTGCTGAGGACCATAACCAGGCCTTGTACGTGATAGGCAAGTGTCTACCACTGAGCTTCACCTCCAGCCTACAGTTTTCTTATTAAGGACGCTTTCAGTTTTTACGCAGCATTTGCTTTCCGCATTATTTTCTCCTCCTTCTTTTGTGGTAGTAAGGTTTGAACCTAGTGCCTTGCACATGTTAGCCAAGCACTCTACAACTGAGCTACACCCCAGCCCTTTTAAAATTTAAAAAAATTTTTGAGACAGGGTCTCACTAAGTTGTCCATGCTGGCCTTGAACTTTCAATCCTCCTGGCTCAGCCTCACAATTAGCTGAGATTACACACATATGCCACCAAGCCTGGCTGTATTTTTTTCTTGAAAGAGGAGTAAGATGAACACAATGCAAGCTGTGGATCTTGCATGTTAAGACGAAACAGTTTCCATAGAAACTCCAGTATGAGGCTCTGTGGTACCTCCTGACCTAATCACTTCTGTTTCTCTTTCTTCCTCCTCTCTTTCTGTGACTACTACAGCATCTACCTCGGCTATCTCTTCGACCATGGTGAAATCAACTCCATTGGGCTGCTGTCGGGCCATAGCCTCCAGCCTAAGGCGGTACTGTTCTGCTTCCTGCTCTTTCTTGAGGAGCTGGTGCCGGTATTCCTGGGCTCTTCGATTGGCCTCCTGGAGTTGCTGTTGTAGTAACTCTCTTTCGCTGCCTTCCTGTAAAGTAAACCATGTCATCACTGGATAAAAATTCCTGATCTCAGATTACCCAGAAGATAAACCAAAAAACGAAGGCCCTAATGCTTATGGCTTTTGATACTTGCCTTTTTCTTCCCTCCATCAGTGCTAAAAAATGATATTACCTTACTTTCCTCCACACTATTTGTTATCTCCTCCATCCTTGGTTTCTTTGTCACTAGCAATTTTTCTGCTTCTTCCTCTTCCTCCTCAATTACAGTCTCCTCTGCAACCTGACCAGCAGGTACAGTTAGAACTACAAGCCAAAAGACACTAGTTAGAGGTAATGGATACACAGTAAAACAAAGAGGTTTTGCTTGCTTTTAACTAGAAGACAAGCAAAATATATTCTGATATACTGTTTTGCATATTCTTTGGATTTCAGAATCAAAGGTAAGAAATGCTCTGTAGAGAGAAACAAAGGATTAAAAGGCCTAAACAAGGGAGGGTATTGATTTGCAGGTTCAGAATCATGACGATAAATCCAAGGCCTGGGGATTTATAGAAAGATATTTCACTCCAGGTCAATAGCTATGAACACTGAACTTATTAATTCTGTCAAAATAACCTGGCTAAAGAAAATCAAAACGTCTATACAAGCCAGGCATGGTGGTGCACTCCTGTAATCCCAGCTCTCAGGAGGCTGAGGCAGGAAGATCGTTATAAGTTTGAGAGCAGCCTGAGCTACAAAGTGGGTCCAAAGCCAACCTGAACTGCATAATGAGACCCTGTCTCAAACATAAAATAAAATAAGATAAGATAAGATAAAATAAAATAGGTCTATACCACTGATTTAGCTTAAAGCAGAGCACATGCTCACTATACACAAGGCCCTGGTTCAATCATCAGTACAAACAGAAGAGAAAGAAAGGCAGAAATCTTCATGTAAGATTGTTAAGAAACCTCTAATGAAAGTGATTAGCCATTAACAATACCAAAAGAGTTATTTTTCTTCTTGTAGAAGTGAGAGGGTCAACACACAACACAACCCACATCATGTACCACACAACTACTGGATTGGCTAAACTTTTTTTAAAAAATGATAATACCACATACTGGCGAATGTGGAAAAAACTAGGTTATTCACAAATTGCTAAGTAGGAATGGAATATGGTACAGCCACCCTAGAAAATAGTTCAATAGTTTATTTTAATTATATTATTGTGTGTGTGTGGTACTGGGAACTGAACCTAGCGCCTTCACACTGAGCTGCATCCCCTATCCTTTTTATTTTTTATTTTGAGATAGGGTCTTAGTAAATTGTTTAAGCTGGGTAAGCTGGGCTAAAACTTGCAGTCCTTCCTCAGACTCTGAGAGCACTGGGTTATGGGCATGTGTCACCATGCTTGGTTACAGTTTAGCAGTTTCTTATAATACTAAACATGTACTTACCATATACACAGCAATTACATACCTAAGCATATATCCCACAAAAACCTGTATATGATTTTTCATAACAGCCTTATTCTGAGTTGAAAACTGGAAAGTATTCAAATGTCATCAATGGGTAAATAATTAAACAAACTGTGGTATATGCACTCATGGAATAGTAGTCAGCAATAAAAAGGAATACTTTTTTTTTAGTTTTAGTTTTTATTTTTTATGTTTTTTGAGATAGTTTTACTATGCAGTTTAGGCTGGCTTTGAACTCATTTTGTAGCCCAGGTTGGCCTTGAACTCACAGTGATCTTTCTGCTTCAGCCTCCTAAGTGTTGCGATTACTGGCAGGTGCTACCGCACCCAGTTTTTTTGGTTGAGACAGGGTCTTATGTATTCCACGCTAGCCTTGAACTCACTATGTAACATAAACTAGCCTTGAACTCTCAGTGATCCACCTGTGTCAGCCTCCCAAATGCTGGGATTACATGTATGTACTATCATGGCCAGCAAAAAAAAAGAAAAAACTATTGATACAACCAACAGCTTGGATGAATTTTAAGGAAATTATGCTGAATAAAACAGCTACTCTCAAAGCTGGGCAGGGAGCTGGGTGTGGTGGCACACGCCTGTAATCCCAGCACTTGGGAGGATGAGGCAGGAGGATCGTTGCAAGTTTGAGACCAGCCTGGGCCATAAAGTGAGCCCAAGGCAGGCCTGAACTGAGACCCTGTTTCAAAGAGAGAAGGAGAAGGCAAAAAAACAAAAACAAAAACCAAATCCGGAGGGCCGGGGATCTAGCTCAGCGGTCTAAGCGCCTGCCCGGCAAGCATAAAGTCATGAGTTCAATCCCCGGTGCCACAAAAAAAAAAATAAATAAACAAATAAATAAAACTGGGCAGGGTGGTGTACGCCTAGAATCCCAGGGCTACATAGTGAGTTCAAGGCCAGCCTGCACTATATAATGAAACCCCAGCTCTTAAAAAAAAACAAAACCCCAGCAATCTCAAAAGATTACATACTGAGCCATGTAACTCAGCAGTAGTGTGCTTGCCTAAGCACGCCTGAGGCCTGGGTACCACCCCCAGCACCACAAAAAAAAAAAATATATATATATATATATATGTATAAATTTACATCCAATGTGGTTTTTTTTGAGATAGGGTCTCAACTATGTAGTTCAGGCTGTCCTTGAATTCACGGTGAAGCCCCTTCAGAGTGCTGGGATTTCAAGCATGTACTACCATACCCAGCCTCTTTCTTTTTCAGAGTTTATTTGTCCCATCTTGCATCAGGGATTTTCCCAGTTCTACTATTTGTTTTAATGCCTCATTTACAGAGGGTGTGGACTGTCTAAAACATCTTCTAATGAGCAACTGTCTGCCAGAAATAACTCACCTTGCTGTCCATCTTGCATAGTTACAATAAATGGTTGGCCAAGGCCTCCAGTAGGGATGGCAGTTTGGATGTTACCCAGAGGGACTCCATCAGTCACTATGGTGATGACTCTCTGGCCTCCACTTCCCACCACTTGCTGGATTGATGAGTCAACAGAATTTCCCTCTATGATTTCCTCTGAATTGGCTTGAGATAATGAAAGTAAATTTAATATTTCAGTTCTTTAAAATACAACAGTACAGTAATTTCATCCTCCTTGAAATTGGTGCTATTCAAGGAGAGGAAAAATTGAAAATAAAAGATATTCAACAGTTTACAAAAATTTTTGTGAATAATGCTAAGTCAAGTGAGAAAAGAAAATATGAAATGTATTACAACAGTGTTTTCTAAAATGTCTTCACTGAGATGTTAATACCTTTCAGTAAAGATGGGTTCCGCGTTCAAGTACATTTTCTTTTTTTTTTTCGAGGCACTGGGGATCAAACTCATGACCTTGCACTTGCCGGGCAGGCGCCTAGACCGCTGAGCTAGATCCCCAGCCCTTCAAGTACATTTTCAAAAGGCTAGTTTAAATATGCTTGCATTTTGTTTTGTTTTGTTCGTTTGTTTTGTACTGGGGATCAAACTCACAACCCTGAGCTTGCCAGGCAGGGGCTTGCGCCTCTGAGCTATACCCCCGGCCCATTTTGTTTTGTTTTGCAGACAGTATCAGAAGTTTCAATAAGCTAATGAGCACTGGGAGTCTCTTGCATTGTACAGGGTATATTGAGTATCCCCAATTATTTGATCTTGAAACCCGCTGCCCCTTTTTTGGTGGTACCAGGGCCTGGGCACTGAGCTACATCCCAGCCATTTTTTATTCTGAGACAGGGTCTCACTAAATCATTAAATTATCCTGGCTGGGACTGAATTCGTGACCTTTCCATGTCAACCTCCTGGACTGCCGACATTATAGGTATGACATTATATCACCATGCTCATCTTGGAAACTTTTTTAGGGAGTATCTTATGTGTTATTTTTTTTGTTTGTTTTTGTTTTTTTAGATAGGGTCTTGCTATGCAGTTCAGGCTGACCTTGAACTATGTAGCTGAGGCTGGCTTGAACTCATGACGATCCTCCTGCCTCAGCTTCTCAGGGTGCTGGGATCACACCCAGCTTTAGGGAGTCTCTTTCTCTTTTTTTTTTTTTTTTTTTGCGGCACCGGGGATTGAACTCACGACCTTGTGCTTGCCGGGCGGGCACTTAGACCGCTGAGCTAGATCCCCAGCCCTGTTTTTGAGACAGGGTCTCACTATGCCATTCAGGCTGGCCTTGAGCTTACTTTGTAGTCCAGGCTGGTCTCGAACTCACAACAATCCGCCTATCTCAGCCTCCCGGGTGCTGGGATTACAGGCGTGAGCCACCACGCCTGGCTCTTTCTCTTTTTTTTAGGGAGTATTTTAAAAGCCTAAAAAAATCTGTGAAATTTAGAAATAAACTATATCAGAATAGATCATTTCTGTAAAAAAAAGTAATGAGACATTTAACAGTGAATTAACAAAATAACATGTCAAGTAGTCAAGGCATTGAAGTTTGACAGACAACTGTGGTAGCTGGCCCTTCCAATTGACAAGTCATATTAGTAGACCTAATATTTACTGCTTACTTACAGTATTCTAGGTACCTTTCTAAGGCTTTTACATGTGTTATACTGAAAGAAGATACTCAGTTTGGTTAGTCAGTATCTCAACTAATCAACCACTATTAGAGGAAACAATTCCTACCATTATGGAATTTCTCTCCCTAACGAGGCACAGGTAGAACTTTACAATAATAAATGGGGGAACGGACCATGCATATGAGATGCAATGAGACAGTTCAATGGAAATATGCATCTCTTAAAATCAAAGAACAGTTAAATGTTATAGCTGAAAAGGCCTTGCAATTAGTCTAATCCAACCAACACACCAGAGATGAAAAAATTTAATGAAAAAAATTAAAGCCCTAGAGAAGTTAAACAGAGATTTGCAAATCAAAGAGCAAACTAAAAGAATAGCAAGGAATCTGTAATCCCATCACTCGGGAAGCTGAGGCAGGAGGATCACCGAGTTCCAGGCCAGTGTGAGCTAAATAAGCTAGTTCAAGGCCAGCCTGTACTACATAATGAGACTCCATGTAAAAAAAAAAAAAAAAAAGGCAAGGAGAAATTTAGTATACTGCTTTTTCTCTGTGTCATGTCATTCACACACATATCTGAGTAGACACCTTTATGATTACTGTTAGTCAGAAAAACAGGATTGGAATTGGAGAAACATTTTCATCACCCAAACATCAATAGACAAAAGAAATTGGTGCAATCTGGGTTTTTTTGTGACACAGCCAAGTTTAGCAGGTTCCAAAAAGATTTCTAGATGCCTACTGAGCCTGACCTATGACTGTGTCCCTACCTATATGAAGCCCTAAGCTTTTCCTTCACTACCTATGGCTAAGAGCCTTAAAAACATCTTAAGTATCAGAAGAGCATTATATAATTTACATCTGCCCATTTCCATTGGAAATGTCAAAATAACATCTCCAGTGAAGATAAAAGCAAGCCAAACTTAAATACACAGACTCTGACAATGTGGAAGGAGTAGAGCCTTGTATTTTGATACTTCAATATAAGAAACCTAGGTTGCTACTTTGAACCATTCTAGGATTGTATCAGTCAAAACATAACAGTATCTTTAAAAATCTGCTAATGTAGGACTATACATTTCAATCTGAAGCAACTGCAGTCAGAACAAACAAGCTTCAAACTGTAAAAATACAAAAGAATAACTCACTCATTTTCTCATATTATTCAGCTGCCTGATAATATTTCTTAGTGATTTTTCTTTGCAATATTCAATGACCCCATGGCCCTTTTTCTTAGCTGTCTCTATTTAACTACACTTCTGCAATATTTCATGCAAATTAAATCTGCTGGAGGTTTTTAAAACAAAGGAGAAATGATAATTCACCCAGCAGACATCACCTTCCTTACCTACCTGGGGCTCTATGTGAATTGGAGAGGGGGGCGGATGCCTCAGGAAGGGCAGCAAAGGTGGCCAGCACTGAGGTGGTAGAATTTGAGAACTGTACTGTTGAGGCATGGGGGTCATCTATTTCAGTAAAAAAAAAAAAAGTAAATGAGGGCCAGTGGAGAGAATAAGTTGAAGGAAAGTAAAAATGACTTGCTAAATAAAACTTCCAGCTTTTCACTCTAATGCCGCTAATTTTGTTCTCTAATCCAAACTGATATAAACCAATTATCAGGGTGTTAAGATTCTTTAAGGTTTAAATGTTTTCTTCTTGAGTGGATTAAATTAATGTGATGGACAAAGGGCTAAGACATTGCCCTCTTCTGATCACGCTCTTGGCACTGCAATGTCAGTGGCTGACAAGACTGGAGCCACGCCTACTCCCTCAGCTGGCACAGCACAGCTGCCTTGGCAGTAGCCTCATCCCAAGCTAAGCAGTGCTAGGGAACAGGCTCCTCCCCTGCTCCACCATGACCTCTGTTCCTCAGCTAGAAAGGTGAGAATAAGCCTGACCTCTAGTTCAAGGTCACTTAAATATCTGAAGTTACAGATATCAAATGTCAAGCAGTGGTACAATGGACTAACAAGAAAAACAGTAGTAATCTCTTCAATTATGACACACGGTTTTTGGGGGGGAGTGTTTAGGAGGTGTTGAGATAGGGTCCTGCTAAGTAGTCCAGGCTGGGCTTGAACTCCTATTCCTCTTGCTTCGGCCTCTCAAATGCTAAGATTATAAGCATGCACCACCACACCTGCACAAACTCCTTAGACCAGGATGTAGAAGGATGTATTATGGTAGAGTAGGCAATCTCACTGAGTTGGGAAAAACTAATTTGAAAAATTAAGTAACCTTCACAGGGTCATATAGCTAGTAAGTGTCATAGCCCAGATTAGAACCTAAGTCATCCGATTCCAAAGCCTGTGTTCTTTAGGAATCAATACAAAATTACTTATATTTGACTCTGGAATGTACTTTATGACTGTATTAAAACAGGAAATCCATCTTCATGGCTTTGTTTTGCCCAGATTCATGTTTAAATTACTTTGCCCTCCTAAGTCCCTGCAGTTTGATGGTGGCACTGATATTCTTAGTTGCAAATAGGCAATTTGAAAGCAAACTTTATAGTATTGATTTTGGCATCAAAAGTATCCACTAAAGTCAGGCATATCTATAATCCCAGGACCCTGGGAGGCTGAGGCAGGAAGAGTACAATTTCAAG
>RJWT010031297.1:0-14407 GCA_004365215.1 Cuniculus paca | reverse complement strand
GATGCAGAAAAGATTTTCATCAAGAGTCACATACCTAAAATGATAAAACCTCTCGACAAACTAGAAATAGGATGAGAGTTTGTTATTCTTATAAAAGCATTTATGAAAAACTTTCTACTTACTTTTTCTTATCATCAAACTTAATGTCTTCACTTGCCTCTCCTATTTGCTATTATACTATGTGTTTAACCAGTGTATTATGTTGAATAAAAAGGCAAAAAGATATTCTTGGAAATAAATAAAACTGTCTCTATTTTAAGACTATATGATTTTTATGTAAAAATGTTCAAAGCATCTTGAGAAAAAATCCTAGAAGTAATAATTTTAGCAATGTCACACGATACCTGGTTAATAGACAAAAAACCGTGCTCATAGAAAAAGTGGAAATTGAAATTAGAGAAATACTAGTATTTCAAATCATTTCCGTGTAATTGTAATACTTAGATATGAACTTTATAAAATATGTACAGTATCTATATGCTGAATAATTAATGCCAAAAGAGGAAATCAGAGAAGATATGAATGAGTGCAAGTGAAATACTATGTCTTTCTTTGGGTGATGCTGGGGAGCAAACCTATAATTCTTTCAGTGGTGCTGGGGATCAAATCTAGGGCATCATGCCTGCTAGACAAGTGCTCTACCACTGAGCTACATCACTATTCCATAAGTTCAGCATTTTTGAAGATGGCAGTTCTTCACAAATTGATTTATAACTTAAACAAAATCCAGATAAAAATTTCACTAGGTGTTGAGAAAAGGATTCTCAGATATTATGGGATGTAACAGAAAATAAAATAGCCATAATAAGTTTAAGAGAAGAATAAAGTTTGAGGACTCACATTTACTTATATTGACACTGAATGTCAATGTTATTATAATGGAATCTGTATGCTTTTGGCAAAAATTTAGGCAGATAGCTCAAGGGAACAGAATATCAAGTTCATACATAGACTGACACAAATATGGTCCACTGATTTTTGACCAAGATGCAAAGGAAATTCAATAGAGGAAAGAATAAAATTTTCAGCAAATGGTGATAAAATGATTAGGTATATGTACAAAAATTTGATATTGCTCTATATTTCACCTCTTAGACAATGATTAATTCAAAATGGATCACAGATTGCATACAAATTCTAAAGGTATAGAAATTTAGAAAAAATAGTCTTTGTAGTATTTAGTTAGACAAAAAATTCTTAAATCTGAGACCAAAATCCACAATTTATACATTATGATACATTGAACCTCATCAAAATTAAAATATTTGCTATGTGAAAAACTCTTTTAATAGGTTGAAAAGACATGATACATGTAGATAAAGACTGTACACAATGCTCATAAAATTTCAAAACTCCATAATAAGTTCAGTGAAAATAATGGGTAAAGATTTGTTTACAGGCACTCTAATGATGAAAACAGAAACATGTGAATAAAACTTCAAAAGAAACTCCATCGTTGGCCTTAAAAATTGTGAATTAAAGCCACAATGAGATGCCATTGTGCACCTATTCAAAAGGTAAACATTAAACAAACAAAAAAGCCAATCAAACAAAAATTGGAAAATTAGTGTGCTGAAGATAAAGATCAACAAAAATTTCCTTACTTTTCTGGTAGAAATGCACCATGAGACAGCCACATGTAAAACTATTTAATAGTTTTTATAAAGTAAAATATATATTTACTATATAATCCTATTTTAGCTTTTACTGTAGCTATATAAATTCTTGCATTTGTGCAAAAACTTGAAAATGAACTTCTATTGTAGAAATATGTTTTTGTAGCAGTAGGTCTCATAGCATCCCAAATTGGAAATAACACATAATTCCTTCACTGGGTGAATGGCCAATCCTTAGTACATTCATATAATAGAATCCTATTATCAAAGCAAAGGAATAGAAATCCAAAACCAAAACCAAAAGTGCAAACAAACTCATATATACTACAACACAAATGAATTTCAAGTGCATTATGTTAACTGAAAGAAGTCATTCTCAAAAAGTTATATGCTGAATAATTTCATTAAATAATACCTGGAAAAGACAAAGTTATCAGAGAAAAGTAAATATAACAATTGTTGCCAGCAACTGGGGCAGAGGGAGGGTGAGACTTCAGATGGTCATCATGAGGAAATTTTTTGTGGAGAAACTATACTGTATCCTGATTGTGGTGATGGTTATGCAATATATATATATATATTTGTCAAAATTCAGAACACTACTATATCACCACGCTTGCAACAAAAAGAAGTTTTTATAATAATTTTGAAAATACTTTTAAAAAGGAATCTGAACCACCCCCCCCTTTCAGTTTTCAAGACAAGGACTGACCATGTTGGCCAGATCAGCCTTGAACTCACAGCAACCCTTTTGTGTTAGCTTTCAGAGTTCTGGGATTATAGGTATATGCCACCAGGTCCAGCAGTATTTTAGTGTGCTTTAGTTATGGGATTCATTTCTGCACATTTGTACGTGCATATAACAGTCTTAGATCACTTTCATCCCTGACAATTTCTGTCTTTCCCTCCTCACTGTTTCTTTTTCCCTTTCTCTTTTTTAATGGTTCCCCCTCTACTTGTATCTCTCCCTTCCACATATGAGAGAAGACATCTGATATTTATCTTTCTTAAGAACAAGTACCCATCCCATGGATGCATAGACTATTTATCACCAGGCAAACTATGTATTCTTAATGTGGACCTCTAGCCATTCTAGTTGCCCTGAGATGTAGAAAAGACCAATGTTGTGATAAGCAAAGATAAACAACAACAAAATAGATACATCTTTGTCAAAGAAGGAACCACGCTCTAAGAAATGATGACTATAGTCTACCCTGTCAGGCTATGAGCACAGTTTTTCAGAAGAATGGTAATTTGTATCGAGATATCAATTATGCTTATAGAATAGAGACCTGCCTAAAGTCCATAATCAGAGAACATTTAAAGAATAGTTGGAGTAGCTGAGTGTTTGGAAGCTACTGGCAAGAGAATATTGGAGCTATTAAATTGAGCTTTCCAGCCCTGATGTGGCTCAATAGCTGCATTACTGGAGGTTGGTGCATTTTTTTCCTCATGCTATCAGCATGTTCAGTCCAAAAACTAATATGTGTATTATTACTTTGCTGGATTTCAAACCCTTTCTCATTAGAGGCATTGATATTGATTAAAAGTTGTTCACCAAATATCAAGTCTCATTGCCATGGAACAATTTTTGGCCTCTCTAATGGTGACTAGAGAGTCCAAGATTGTCATTCAGATTAATTGGAATAATTTGGAATGGAAAAGTTGATAGAGAAGCCAGGTTGCTTTAGCTTTCAAAGTAAGCTGTTACTGTCATTTTACTTCTTTTCTTCAATCCTCTCCCACCAAATGGCAATGACTATAAACAGAAGTTATAAATCTACTTCATAGTTTGCCTAATATAGGGATTATTTCCATGAATTATGACCTGTGCCTACCTCCATTTTTATGAGCAGCCCTGGTAGAAGAAGAGCTAAATAAACCCAGTCTATTGCTGCCAATGATGTGTTTAGTGTTCTGGCTTTGCCCCAGTTTCATTGAAATGGAACCAGACTTGAGATACACTCTTTTGAAAAGGGAGTTCTAGACAGTTCTGCCCTTTCATTAGTTTGTCATCTATTTTGTGATTGTGATTCAGCCCCACTATGCATCTTTGTTTCTTCTTCCGATGCCTAGATACCAAGCATCTTAGGTGATCTCAGAATCATTCTCTTTTTACCTAGAAAGACTTTTCTACCTAATCTCAGATGTTATTTTTAGTTTTCATGAATAATGATTAATCTGGTATCCAGTGGCCTGATTTGGGTAATGCAGATGTTTAGAGTACCTTGAAGAATCCTGACAAATATTCTTTGGAATATAGAGGAAGAAATCCCAGAAGAAGTACTGAGTTCAAAATAGTCCAGATGCCATTTCTTTTGCCTAAGGGGGGCAACATGATGGGTATAGTCGGGAATTTCTGAGGCATTTAACCAAAGGAATTTCCATTTCTCATGTGGAACTTTATCAGGGAAAGCACCAGATTTCCAAAGAAGACTGATGCACACATCTGCTTATGTGAATATTGTCTGCTAATGACTTTCAACACTTTTTCTATGCAAAATGACTGTAACCTGATGTTGGCTTACTCCTGGAAGTTGTGTGAAAGCCAGGAAGACCAAATGAGCAAGTGAGCAAGTCTTCATAATAATTTTGAAAAAAAGCCATTTTCTTTCTATTCCCAGGATTATTTAGTTCAATCATGCCAGCTTTCAGAAGACCAACATATATGTGGGTGATATTATTGAAAAACAATTTAATTATATCATTATTAAATATGTGTCCCAATTAAGGCAATACAAAAATGCTTAATTAAATGATTCTGTCTGGAATGGAGGTGGGTCAGGACCATGGATAGACTTTCCAGCCATAACATACTTGATACTCTGGTGAATGAAGGAAGGAGTGCAGGCATGGTGGATATTCCCAGACACCTCTAGGGTCCTTCTTGATTCACGTTCTCTCAGACTCATCTCTGAGCCTAGATGTCCTCTAGCATACAGTTCCTTGTGGGCTTTTATGCCATACATAGAGACATTTTATCCTTAGCATGTTCAACCTGTTTTCTATTTTCATGCCACGTTTCTCAGCACTTCAGATGCAGTCATGAACCAAGCATATGTGAATAATCTTGACATGCTTGGAGTTAGTAACCCTCCACAAGTATTTAGAAAGATGGGCTGATAATTAAATATTTGGTCAATCAGTAAGTGGAAATTGAGAGGTGAATTCCATGTACCTTAGAATTACAGAGAAAATCTTTTAACCCTCAGTCTTTTGGGCTCCTAACTAATATGCCCCAGAATAACTCCAAAATAAAAGTTTTCGTCCACAAATCATTGCCTTTAACTCTGCTTCTGGGAGAAACACAAGTGAAGATAGTATTAGGTGTGTCCCTAGAAATCAAATGATATCAATGGATTTTGAACCCCAGCAGTTCATAGTTGTAAACTAAATAACATGACTTTGACTTCTTCCTTCACTCTCCCTTGTCTTTACTCCTTCTCCCCAGATCACCTCCTCAATAAATTCTGGACACAGATTCTACCATTGAGAAGGGGCCCAAACACAGAGAAGGATGCAACCAAAGTAATGAGAGAATTGAAAACTATAGTTTTACAGAAGTCAAAGTGTGATAAGATTTTCAAGAACAGTGATCAGTAGCATCAAAAGTTAGAAGGTGGTAAAATAAAATGATCACTAGAAAGAATAGAAAAAAAAGATTTTAGTAATTGGAAAGTTATAGTCACCTTTGGAATAGAGCTGTCAATACAATAAAAGAATTAAAATTTCCCTCTCTTGCTGAATTTTTCAAAGGGTCTACTTCTCTGGTTTTGCACTTCAAACTTTCTCATTGTCCTGAATCTTCATTCTACAAATTTTAAACATTTCAATTTACCCAGAGAAATAATATGTGCTGAAATATGCAATCATTTTTGTCTCTCCAATTTATTTTGCATTATGTTTCTTGGCAAAATATATACTACTTCCTTTGTAGGTGCCTAAGACCAACTCTTTGACCCTTTTAAATACTTACTGTTTGGTTTCTTCATTTATTTGTGATTCCCCTAATAGCTTGTTTTCCTTACTTTACATGATTGGGACTTACCTTCTTTTTCCTCAGAACTCATATTCTTGCCTTTGGATTTGTGAATTATCCTTATTGTAAAAGTCTTATCATTAAGTCTTTCTAAATTCTGGTGTTTGCTGTGCATATTACACTGATATTAAAACACATTGTTAAGGGTTTTGGCTCATTTGTGACATCAGGTATTAAGAAAGGGATGAGCTTGCAATTTATTAGAGAAAAAAATCTAGAAACCACACATTCCACAATAATAAATATTGTCTTACAAAGGTGGAGAAAGCAGTTTCTTTGAATTTTATTTAAATTTTTAATATGATTTACTTTCTTTCTTCATAATGTCTTGTGCATTTTTGTCAAGGTTTACTTCATCCACAAATGCTCAGTATAAATTGTCCATTGTCCTTTGTTGGTACAAGGTCACTTCTTTTGGCAATTGAGTAATTATTCTGATTATCATGAATATGTTTGGGAAACAATTGTGCAGCATTGGAAATTGTCTAGGTAGTCTGGCAATTGAAAGTTTAAGAAGTTCTGCTGGAAGTTGTGACTGTAGTCTCAGAAGCCAAGCTAGTATTTAACCTCTTGGCAGTGTGTGCCTACTGCTGAAAGTGCACACATGGGAGTTTGTGATGTTGTGTTAATGTTGTCTCTTGATGTGACTACATTGGTGTATTCAATTTGAAATTTCAATCCATTTTACATTTTTGATTTACATTAACTTATGTATATATTTTAGGCTTTAATAAAAGTTTGAAAACACACAAAGATGAAACCACAAAGTTTTTAGATATGAATGTAGTATTATTTTATAATTTCAGAATGACAAAGTCTTTCCTGTTACTCATAAGTCAAAAGTCAATGCAGAAATGACTGATTAAATTGACTTTAAAAATAAAACATACCAAACAAGGTCAACAGATAAATATCAAGTTAAAAAATACATTTGCAGTTCACATTATAAGCGAGAGATAAATCTCTGGGTATACAAACAGCTCTTAGAAAACAGTAAGCAAATAGAACTACCAGAGACAAAGTACATTTGAGTAAATATTTAATATTACTAAAATGAGATAAAAATGACTTTTAAATATATGAAGAGATGCTGAGTCCATTATAAGAGAAATACAAATGAAAACTGTAAGAAAGTATCACTTTTAACTCATTATACTAGAAAAATGTTTTTAGAATTTTTGTAACAAACTGTGGTAACAAAGATGTATGAAACAAAGTAATCCCATGAACTTTTTTATAAAATTATTTTACTTATACGCATGTCAAAGGACTTAGGTAAGGGCCTTGAGTGAAATAGTGACAATAATAGCAAAAGAATGATAAATAAGGGTAAATTTGTTTTGCTTGTATATGTGATAAACACCTTTTGTAAGAGTTCAAGTGGGAAGTAGATAATCAAAAGATGAAGTGAGAGATTTCAGTGTCTAAAGTTCTGTTAACAACTACTCAATTAGAAAATTACTTTAATAGAAGAATGAAACAGCAACAAAACTGAAGTTGAGCATAAATTGTACTAAATAGTAGGTCATTATTTTGTAAATGTACTAATAATATTATTGTAAATACTACTTGGTCTGAGTGAAATGGAAATTTTTAAAAAATAATAACAGAAAATAGAAAAGAAAAATAATATAAAAATAGCATGCCAACCCACAATGTCTATCCTTAGAGTTGGGGAAAATATTTATGCTCACGTAGCGTACTTGTTGGCTTTTGAATTGACACAAAAGTCCTGGCACCCAGTTCAGTGATAGATGTTAACTACCAAGTAATCCTCCTTGCAGCAGTTTACTACTATGCTATACTGTAAAGAAAGTCACATAGTATTATGAACACTATTATTCACTGTTACTTTAATAACAGAATATTAGTATTGAACAATGAATAATCAATAAAATGCAAGGTAAATTATCATGCTTTCATATAATGAGATATTGTCAAGTAGAAAAATTCTGCCCTAGGGACTATTTAAAGGTGTGAGCATATGCTAAAATATATGTTAAATAGTTAAAATATGAAATATTATATCAGAAAACCATGATTTGGTACAATTTTGTAGAGAAGATCTGAAAAGAAATATGCTCAATTGGTAGTAAGATAAACAGTCTTCTTTTTCTTTAAGTATTTTCAAAATACTGCATTTGTGGCATATTTTACTTTGCAATCAACAAAATGAACAAAGCAAATAACGTGGAGCATTTCAATGCGAGCTGTGGGCAAAGTCATCTGATAGTGTTCTGTGGGCTGTTTTCCTGGAGGTAATAGACGGGTCATTTCAGTTGGACAGCATTATTCTACTCTGAAGGGTCTCTGGTGGAAGTAATTCTCAGGCAGAGAAACGTTTAAAGATTTATTTCAGAAAAGCCTTTTTGTCGTCTGTCCAGCAGAGCACTTAGATTGACTCTTGGCTCAAAATTCTAGGATGACAAAAACAGACATCCCGCTTTGAGGTTTCCCAAATTTATACTCAAATGTATTTAATAAAGACATCTGGTCCCGATAATGTAGTCTGTAATTCACTGCTGTAGGATGATGCTGATGAACAGATAGATACTGCCCCTGACCTAAAGCCTGTCCTCCAAACTGAGCATGAGTGGGGTTGGTGATGATTCTTCCCATGAGTCTAAATGGTCACCATATCCATGTTCCAGAAATGTTCTACTTTAATTTTCAAACAGTTACAGAGAATTTACACAAAACATCCAATTACTAAAATATAAATCTAATGTCATGCTAAAATAAAGCCCTACTTTTCAAAAAAAAATGGTAAAAGTGTTGAAATTATGAAGAGCTACATCTGAATTTCTATTTGTGTCTTGAACTCTGAACTAGTTTATCTTTCTGAACCTGTTTCTTCAACTATAAACATAGATCTCCAATATCTAGTACAGTGAATTGGAGGGCGACATAAAGAAATGTACAAGACAACCCTTTGGACTTGGTTAAAGGGACCATGATCTGTGTCTGGCATTTTCCCTCGTTTGGGTTACCAGTGACATGAATGCTTGACCAATGAATCGAAGTTCTTTGGAGTCTGGCAGACTGTTTTTCAATCCCCTCTGTCATTTCTATTATGTGGTTGATTTTATTCAGCAAACTTTCTTTCATTTTTTTCTTTCTTTGAGTTAATCCATAATTTTTCAAGTTCTAAAATTTATATTTCGTTCTGGTTTACACTTTTTATTTTTTTTTGGAAATTTTCTATATTTCTGTTTGTTTAAAGAGGGCTTAATGATATTTGCTTGGGAAATTTTAAAAGATTTTTTCCCTAATTCTCCCTATGACAAGTTGTTTCAAATTATATTCTGGACTTTTGAATATTATATTATTAAAGTATGAGTTTAATTTTGAGTTATAATTTTTAAATGGATGATTTACCTGATTAGAGTCAAATCACAAATTAGGATCAACTTGCTGTGAGTACAAATTCACTGTTAGTTTCCTTTGCAAAGCTGCTTAGACATGTTCCATGTCTGTGCCCACAGTTGCCAATCTGGAACCTAGTGGTTGTTAACTTGGTCCAGTTTTCAGAGTCTTTGGTTTATTTTTCATTAGGATTATACTCACATGTGTGAAGTTTGGTGTTGATCCTAGGTGTTTTTAACATCATGATTTTGCTTTTCAAAGCCTCTGACTTACTATAATCTTCTTGATGTTTCCTGCTTTTATGGGCTGTCTTCTGGGCTGTTTCATGAAATTCCTATGTCTTCAACTGCTTCCATGACCAAGAGTTGAGAAGACAGGAAGACAAAGGGAGGGAAAGAAGAAGAAGAAGGAATGGAGGAAGGAAGGGAGGGAGAAGGAGTAGCAGGTGCAGGAGGAGGAACAGGAGGTAGTAGTAGTGGTCCACCTATTTTTTCGGCATTATAGATACTGATATTGTTGATGTAGTCTTCTCTCTCAGAGTTTAGGTGCTTGCAGTCCAGGCGAGATGTTATTGCTCCATCTAACCCAGAATTGAAACAAATTAATCACACCATTTTAGACTTTAAACTGGTATCCTATAACCCCACACTGTGTGATGATGTTTTTCAAATCTTACCATGAACAAAGTTCTTTTCCTTTTTTGTAAATTCGAGCATTAGTGTAATCATTTGGGCTTTCTCAGTTTCTGAGGATCTGTCAAAATTATCCAATGATACCAGCTTTTGGCTGTTTTTACACATTCTTTTGGAATCTGTAGTACAAAACTGTCTAGGACCTTATCATGTCTTTATATAGCACTGTTGTGTAGGGGCACAGAATCAATTCTGTCTGAGGATTTACTAACTCAAATGCATTATCTCACATAATTGTCCTTACCTGCCTTTCTGAACTGTATCTATGACCGATGGTAGACAAAAATGTTTTATTATTTAGTGCTGTAGGATAAAGAATCTATCTTTTACTCACACTTAATCGATGAGTAATTTGGTGCACTAAGGAATTTATCAAAGTTCTTCCCAAACCCAGAAAACAAGGACAGATTGGAGAAAATGAAGGAACATCTTTGTAGTCTAGTTCATACTCCAACAAAGTCACAAAATGCATTCTTATAAACTAATTAAATGCATGATTTGACTTATCCTGACATTTTGTTTATGACAAAGATATTGCTTCTGTGACTTGTGAGTGATTATAAACATGGCACAAATTCTTCATCTCTTCTTAATCTACATACTTTCTCAGTGACTCTGTAACTCCTCAAAAGATGAAGTTTGCTCCCTTACTGTTTAAATCTGGGATTGTTCTGAGACTTCCTTGATCATTAAAATGTGGTACATGAGATGTTGTTCCAAGTCCAAGTCTAGGCCAAGAGGCCTTATATTCTTCTGTTTATCCCTTTGAAACCCTGCCGAGCCACTGTGCCAGTAATCTGGGGCTCTTCTGTGGGAAGACGAAGGGTTATACGGACTAGCCCTTTTAGCTAAACCCAGGTAATATCCAGGCTTCAACCCACTATGTCTGTGAATGGTTCTAGTTTATATTATCTGTTCCAAGCTTAGATATACATAATTACCCACTCTAAAGATATGAGAACTAAGAAAACATGTGTGAAACCAATTTATCTGGGTGCTTTGTTATTCTGGAGAATCTGAAACATGCAATAAGAACTACTTTTTTCTGTTGACGATTCCCTTCCCTTCTTCCTATCTTCCTAAACATACCACCACCACCCTGATATGGTTTATATCTAGATGTCCCCCTAAATCTCATGTGCTTATAGGTGGGTGTAATAGTTGATACACCGTGTCAATTTCAGAAGTCTAGCAGCTTAACTAAGTTACTCAAAAGTTCTACATTCTACGGTGTAGAAGACGTATCCTTACTGCTTTAAGGTATTGTTCATTGCATCAACTTGAGAAGTTTAGAAGTTTAACTAAATGACTCAGCAGGGGCCAGGGTCATCACTTGGTAAACATCCTGAGCCCGTGAAAGAGGAGGGTGAATATTACACCCACCTGAGGGCAGGTAACCTGCTTACATTATAAGGGTGGAAAAGGGACTTGCTCCCCACATTTTACTCTTGTTGCTTTTGCTGTCTTCTGCTGCCTTGAAGTGTTGCCCCTCTGCCATGCCACTCTGCCTTGAAGCCAGATGATTACAAACTGAAATCTTCACAAACTGTAAGCTAAATAAACCTTTCCTGACTTAATTTTGGGCATCAGGTATTTCATCTCAGCAACAAGAGAAGAGTAACCAACACAATGGGACTTGGGGAAGGCGATTGGATCACATTTATCAGTGAATTTAGGTTATAGCTAAATGTTATTTTTGGAAGATGAAGCCTGGTCAGAGGATGTGGGTCACTGGGGACATGGCCTGGAAAAGTATGTTTTTCTCTTCCTGCCTTTAATCATTCTCTCTGCTTCCCACTGCCATGTCTCTCTGGTATACCACCCAACTTTAGAGCCAGGCAACTATGAACTGAAACCTCTACAAAATGTGAGCCAAAATAAACCTCTCCTTTCATTTTCAGGTATTGAGCATAGTGTCTAAGTGACAAGAAATTAACTAAGACACTCCTCCAAACCCCCTCTTCACACATGCAGAGAGAAACAGAGAAGTGCATTTAGAAACTCTACTCTGCAGTGCCTGATCAAAAGAATGCCCCTTTCCATACCTTTAAGAACTTACAGATAATAATTATAATTGCTGCAGAAAGCAGAGAAGTTTTATAGTATATTTCATGGTACACATTCTGCCCCTTCAGTCATTATTGCCTTCAGAATGCCACAGTGCATGGACCCCCACTTTTTGCATACATTTTCTTTCCGAGAAAGAAATACTATTGACTTCTGCAGAATGACTCTGTTGATTTGAAGGAGAAAAAGAAGCATGTAATTGAGACTATGCAGACAGTGCTGTCCAGACTCACATTTTATATTCTCAGCCCTAATTATCACTTTAGGAGCAGATTGTTTGCAATGAGCTCCAGAAAATTGAGTATGATTTACTCAAGGCAAACAGGGTTCAGTTGTTAACCTTTCAGTATTTAACGAGGCAACATCTTAAGGTTGAACAACAGTAAACAAGGAAGTTTGTCAATAAGAATCAAGACTGTGCCAGAATTCAATTTTACACCAAAAACAAGTCTGGAAAAAAATATCTTTTCTGGCATGAAGCAGCAGTGGGAAAAAGTGCTTCATCCCAATTTCAGTTTTGGAGTATCTATTATGGAGAGGCACATATAAAGCATGCAAAGTTTCTGTTTTATTGCAGAAGGCAAGGAAAAATTGCAAGTAGAAAAAAATGTGGCAATAAGGTGTCTAATTTCACTGACATGTGAGTGTTTTGGCAGAATTTTTTTTTTTTTTTTACGGCACCGGGATTGAACTCATGACCTCACGCTTGCCAGCCAGTTTAGACTCTTTATCACCAGTTTTTCTCAAACATATTTTACATCTGTGTCTCCCAATAGACTGATCCACTAAGAAGCAGAAATGAAACTTAATTTTGAATCTTGAAATCCAAGATCATAGCTGTTTTGTATAAATTAAGTGAAAGTGGAGTATTGGCACTTTCTGTAAATATCAGAACTTTTTTTATACAGGCACATGACTGTCGACACTGACAAACAAGGATCAAAAAGATGGCCTTTTTGTCACAGTTGATAGGACATTTATAGATCCAGGATACAAACTCAAGTTCTACTTCTTGATTGACTGATTGATTGGATGGGGTGTTAGACTAATGGCAAAAAGAAGAATAGTTATTTTTCTTCTGTATCAACACCTCCTTTATAATGTGATTTTTCAATTTCTCTATAAGAGGAAAAATCCGTACCCAATCCTTTGACTGTGAGCTGAGCTTGGACCTTGCTTCACCTTTTCCTTGGTTCCCAAATTTCCAGTACCAAATTTCAAGAGACCTTTAATTCTGTTTGTCTCATTGGGATGTTGCCCCACTGTTATGTAAAACATCTAGAGCTATGCTGTAGGAAAATGACCATTGGAGCTCACTGTGATCTAGTACCTGAATACAGATGCAGGAGTAAATGTAGAGGAGAATGGAGAAACCATCCAGTCAAGTCAAGTCCAAACTGCTAATTTACTGTGCTGTGAACTGAATAAATGATTTTTAAAATCACTTTTAGAAGATTTGTATTCAGAAAAAAGATACACATAATTAAATCTATAAATACTGGCATTGTCCTACAGTAGATTGACCTTAAAGGTTTTTCTTCTTCACTCGAGCTATTCAAATAGCTTTTCTGATCCTCGGCTTTCCAAATCTCTTCACCCTCCCTGCCGTTTTTTTTCCTCAGAGGAAACTTGATCTCTTCAATCCCTGTTTCTTTATTCTCTGTTCGCCACCATTTCTCCTTAACTTTTAGCTTGAGTTCTCTATTGTGCTGCAAATGATTTTTCTCTTCTTGTACCTTATTATTGAAGCTTCCAGTTTATTACGGTACAGGAGAGGAGTTAGTGAAAACTCTCTGTATAATCAATCAAATGACTATATGAATATCTTTGTCATTTTCAGGTATTTTATGCTGAAAAAAAGAGAACAGAAAACAAAATAAAGCAACAATTACTGGTTTTCAGTTACATTGCACTGTTACTCTGGTATAATTTTCATATTTTGTCCAGCAGAGGATTATAGAATATTCCTTATTCCAGAAATGCAATGAGACAAACGATAAAATGCAATTTCTGTGACATTCCATCTGTGGTATAAAATTTTGAGTCATTAAAAAAGACTTTTTTCATTTAATAACACCCCTGTTTTTTGAGTATCACCAACACCAACTACTACATGGGAAGAGGTTGTGGTAGATCACTGAACTTTTCACCTAGGATTGTGCTTCTCCAGCATGAAAGTTTGGTATGTTTGGTGATCTAAAAGTAATTTATATTTTCCATCCACAACTATTTTAAATTTTGACCCTGTTGAATTGTCCAGTAAGAAGTATAAATTACTTTCCTATGTAGAGTTATCAATATTCTTGCCTCATCACAGGACTGTTTTTCACTATATTATCTATAACATACTAATAAAATATATAATATAATTATAATATATAATAAAATATAATAATATACATTATATAATGTATATATTGTCATTTTAACTACTTTACATGTGTAATTCAGTGGCATTTGCATACTTACAATGCTATCCAGTAATCATTATTCTTTTTCTGTTTTTTTCATCATCCCAACAGAAACTGCTAAACATTTTTCTATGCATACATAAAATATTTTTTGTTTCTCTGTTGATGAACACTTGAGTTATTTTTCTTTCTTTTTTTTTTTTTGGCTATTGTGAA
>RJWT010031296.1:0-14403 GCA_004365215.1 Cuniculus paca | reverse complement strand
AGTCATTATTCTCATTGCTTAGATTGTCACAACTTGTCTTGAGGGAGCTTTCTTAAATTGGCTCCCATGGCCTTTTGGTGTGCTTGTTAATCTTTGAAAGGTTCATTGCTTTTTGTTACAAAGATGGGCTATTTTCATCTTATCAACAACTTGTAATACATCAATATCTCTATTTGGAACAGAAATGGACCTTAGAACAGATACTTTGTAACAGTTAATGCAGCTAATAAATGGCAGCATTGTGGTACAAACTGAGACATGTCTGACTTGAAAATCCTTCCTATAGTGCTGGAAACATCTGTGTTATCTTCAGCACCTTCCCCACTCTACCTAGCTCTCTGTATGTATTTCAGTTTGGCTGGTACCGTGTATGCTTTCTCTTCTCTCCTGCATGACACTGAGCTCTGCTATAGGCACAGCTTTATTTGTACCTGTATTAACAGTGTCCTTAAAGGAGCATATGTTTGCACCAAGTGAAGAAATCGTCCAATCCCTGAGCCTTATCCCATCCCTGGCTGCTGTCCTTTTTCTCATTCTCCCCTTTTGATAAACTCAGTGTAATATCAACTTAGTGAGTGGGTGGGTGTCATTGCATAAGAATGTCCACAGCATTAAAATGACTCAGTTGAAGTATGACTGTGTTTTAAAATTAAATATCAAGACCTGTCATCTGACAAAACATATAAATGACAGTGAGATGTAATATTTGAAATTGGAACTGTTCTGGGGAATCAAAGATGTTCCTTGCAGTATGCACTGTAGGCATTGTAGAAGTGAATCTGTTTTCTGGAAAACTTTAAAATGAAATTTGTCAAAGATCAACTGAGAATTTGAAATATAAATCAACTGAGGAATCCTTGGAAAATTCCAGAACCTTTTTCTTTTAAACACCAAGCCAGATGAAGAGGTTTGCACTGGTTAACTAGGAAATAGAAGATAGGAACTCTTCTCTCAAGAAACTTGATCTATAAAAGTATATGAGATCTCAATATTAATTGAAGAATTGCTTCCAAACACACAAAAAGTATATAAGATTTTAAGCGAAGTCCATTGTACGATTTACATTGTAGCCTCCCATCTTTGTTCCTTAGCTTGGAGTGCACAAGGTAGGCAGGTGCTCCCCATGGGTGTAAAACTCGGGGCAGGGTTGTTTGGACTGGCCAGGACTGTAAGGTACCAGCTAATTGCACTGATGTCCCCCAGGAGCCTGCCCTGTGCAATCTGTTGCAGCATTTAGCCCATTATTCCACTGTCTCTTATCCCTTTTTTTTTTCTCATTATCTTATCCTTCCTTCTGGGCAGTGCCTGCCATTTGAGGGTGCTCAATAAATATTTGCAGAACAGAAAAATGTTCTTGGTTGTAGGCCAACTCCTAAGATACAAGAGAAAGGAAATGGTCCCTGCTGTCTAGGACCTCTCAACTGAGAAGGAGGTAGATTTTAAGTGGCTGGTGAGAACACAGGTCCCTTAATGCTGGGTGGTGCAGCAACTCTAGGAGGGTACAGATTGGGGATCCTTGGAGCAGATGCTGCTAGAGCTGAGCCTGGGAGACTGGCCAGTGAGGCTTAAGCTTCTTTGTCATTCCACTGTGCAGACATCTCAGGGAAAACCGGTGTCCTCTTGCTTCTTGAATGTTGTTCTTAGATGCATTAGCTAGTGACAGCCAGGTCATGAGGTGCCTTGTCAACTCTCTGGAGCCTTGAAGACCACCTGTTGTGCTCCTGCCCAGTCCTGGCAGTCTCCCCCATGGCAAATCTTGGTTTGTTTTCTTTTGTTCTGTACACTTTTCTTTAATATCCTATTCTCTTGAAGAGATACAGCTACTTTAAAAAACACATGAAACTCATTAAATGAAATATCCCTAAGGGTTGGATTGTGGCCTGAATGTCAATACATATCTGGTAAAGAGAGAGGAAATTAAAACCCACATCAGTGTGTTTCATCTGGATAGGCCTTGATAGCAAGGCAGACGCGCCCCAGTAGCAAGGCTGCGTACAGTGCAAATAGCACAAAGTCCCCTGGGTTCCAAACCCAAGTTCCATTCCCTTATTCCTGCTTCCTCTGGAAAATCATTGTGCTGCCCAGGGCCACGGAGAGGGTATGCCTGCACTGCTTTTCCTTACAGGCCTTTTAAGGGGATAAAAATGAAATTGTGTGTTCGTGTGTGTGTGTGTGTGTGTGTGTGTGTGTGTGTGTAGACTGCAGCACTCTTATGTTAATATTCAGTAAAATTGTGGTTGTCAATTCCAAAACTTATTTCCAAAGTGTTATCCTAAATTTGTTCCTAGGTTTTCTCTCCTTTTTCCCACCGGTCTCCCCAACCCCCAGCACTCTTCATTCTTCTCCCCTCCCTTCCTAGGCCTCCTGATGTAGTCTCCTCACTTCCCATCAGTTCCAGGCCCTTCTGAAGGAACTGTCTGGGAAGAATTCCTTTGTGCATGTAGTTTAGGTTTCAGCATTATTGTGTTGCTGGCAATTTCTAGGTGCTAGGGATATCCAAGATAAAATGATGCTTTCTAAAAAGGAGTTGCTACGTGACCCATGGAGTGGTGTCTTCTGTGGGGAAAGCCTGGATGGGTTGTGTGTGGATTTTGAGCAAGTTTCAGGGCCTCCATTCAATGAGACCCCAGGCAGAGGCACTGGGGTGGCTTAGTGTTTTCTGCTGGGTGGGATATGGAGGAGTGTGGGTAGGGAGGGCTGGATAGGAGGAGTTGGGGCAGAGAAAGGGGCACTGACTATTAAGGCAGAAAAGAGACCAGGACATTTGCCATATACTGAAGACTTCGGATTTTAAAAGGGTGGTCATGGGAGGTTTTGGCAGGAGAACAATCTGAATGAAATTAATTTCCAGAGAGTTCACTTTAGTTAGCCCTGGGGTTAGCATGATGGATTAAAACTTCAATTAGAATATGTGGTTCTTAGGAAGCAATAGAATTGGGACTGGATCCTGCATTTTCTGAATTTACTTCTGGGTCTTTCTTCACAATGTTGCCTTGTGCAAAATGACAAAATATATTAGTATCTGTATATTAGGACTCTCTCTGCTTTTTGTGTTCCATATCTAGTGCTTTGCATACATTATTGGTAATTCTCAGACCAACCGTGAAAGATTAGTACTGTATTAGACATTCACTTGCAGCGATAGTTCATCCATGCAGGACAGATTGGAGGTGGCCTGGCAACCTGATCTTGAAGCACAGGCTTGTTCATTAGCACAGGTACACCTCTGGACCAGTTTCAGACACTCCAGTGGATTTTCTGGCGGTCAGCACAATGATCCAACATGCTTTTTTTCCTGAAAGTACAAAGATGTCTTCTGGTCATATGCAGCTTTGTGGAAAAGTGTTATTTTCTCTCTTCTTCTGACTCAAATATAAGCTTCTTAAACTGGTCACTGTTGTAAAACCAAAGCAAAGCAAAGCAAAGTGAAACAAAACAAAGCAAAACAAAGCAAAATATTTCTGTCCTGAAAAGTGTTTTCAGTTCAGTTTTGCAGATGCGTGTTCAACTGACTGAGTAAGAAGCCAAGCTTTGTGGTGTCTGCCTTATGACAGTTTCTCCCTATCCCAAATGTGGGCCATTCTAGGTCGAGTTTGTGTTCCTGATTTTTAAACCGAGACCTACAAGAACCTTAGAGCCTTAGCTGTAAGTATACAACCTAAATTTATTCCTGTGAAGAATAATATCTTCATGTTATGGTTTGTGTTTGGATGTCCCCCTCAAAGCCTTATGCAGTCATGGGCTGGGCTTCTAGAGTTTGTGATTTATTCATGATCCAATGCTGGGTTTATGGGTGTGAGTGCTACACCCACCCTGGATACAACATAAGGGAGGGAAAGAGGCGTATTCGCTCTTCTACCCTTTTGTTCTTGCTGCTTTTGCTGTCTTCTGTCCCCATGAACTGTTGCTCCTCTGCCACACCACCCTGCCTTAGAACCAACTGATTATGGACTGAAACCTGTATAAACTGTGAACTAAATCAACCTTTACATCCTTGCTTTTGGACATCAGGTATTTTGTCTCAGCAATGAGAGAAAAGTAACTAACATACTTCATTAGAAAGTCACTTTAGTGCACATTTCTACATTTTAGATTGATGAACCAGGGATTTAAAGATTAATTATTGAGAAAGTTTCTTCCAAGCACCAGGAATGGAGATGCATGTGGTGAAGTGTTTGAGACATCTGTCTCAACTGGAAGACTTGTTTACCTCTGCCAGATTCACACAGCTATTCCTTGGAAGGTTGGGGAAAATAGTTAATGAAAAGCTTTTAGTTATTAATAGTTAGAGTGTTAGTCTGTTTACTGTTGCTATAAGAAAATACCTGAGTCTAGGCACTTTACAAAGACAGGAGCTTTCTTTAGCTTACAGTTTTGGAAGCTAAAAGTCTGAAACTTGGCAACTGCATCTGTTCAGTCCCTGGTGAAAGTCTCATTGGGGATGGCATGACAGTCCCTGGAACATGGGTAGCATAGACATGACAAGACAGGAAGCCAGGGAAGTTCAGGCATCAGACTTGCTGTTTTCATAACAATTTTGTCTTGTGGGAACTAACTAGTTTCAGTGTCCCCAGTAACCTAATCATTTGCCACTTGGACCTACTTCTTAAAGGTCCCACCACCTCTCAGCACTGCTACAGTGGGGACCACATTTCCAGCACATGAATCTCTGGAAGACTCACTCAAACCACAGCAGCTGAAATGGTTGATAATAACTAGTTATGTGACAAGTATTCTATATAGCATGTGGTATACTATTCCTAGTACTTAAAGCAGCCCTAGTTGGTATAGGTTTTGCAGGTGCCCAGGCTGAGTTCCACATGATCTGTTCCCTGACTACATGGCCAGTGTACACAGAGGGAGAGCTGCCTGCCCTCCCTGTGCTGTGCTGCATTTTTACTGCTGTGAAATATGTTCCAGGCAGTGTGCTAGCATGTTCCTATGTGTCACGTTGCTTTGTGGATAATTGACTGGGGTCTGTTGATTCCAGTGACCATCATCCCTATTGAGAGACAGAGTCCATGCCCAGCCCTGGAGAACCTGGTACTAGGAGGAGTGGTCTGTGTGCCTGAGGCGTGGGGCAGAGGGGTAGATGAGGTAGGTGCATGAGTTGGGAACCAGATGGTATGTGCTGAGGGCTGCACATGCTTAGTGGGAGTTTCTGAACTTTACTCTTTTATTTGTGCTTATTTTTTCTTGTCTCATATTTCTTATCTTTATAAGGAAGATCTGAAAGTATAGAAAAATTTAAAGGAGAAGAGTGAAATATCTCTCATAGTTTCACTGCACAGGCATGAGTGCTATTATCATTTTGGTGTATGTCCTTCCAGTTTTTCTCTGTGCATTTTTTTTTACACAGGTGACATTGTACGTGTGTAAAGAGATAGTTTAGTTTTCCTGCCTGTTTCACTGAAATTATAAACATTTTCTCACTGCATGCATGCAAACAAGCATATTTTCCATTTGTGGCACAATAGAATTATTCCATGATTTATACAAAGACTCCCTTCTTGTCTGATACTTCGGCTGTTAGTTTTGCTCAGTGATAACACTGAGGAAAGAAGCTGGTCTTATAAAATGTAAGCTGGCAGACCTTTCCAAGTGGGAGGTTGTGGATCACTTCTTACCTTTTAGGTCAGTCTGTGGTGGCAGGAGTTATTGGAGGTGGCAGAAATTCTGTTCCCTCGCTACAGAATTCTTTCAGTAAACATCTGCTGGCTACATTAGGGATAAAGCTGCTGAAGGAGCCCACGAAGAGTGACTTGGGTTTATGGGAGGCAGTTGGAGTGAAGGCAGGAAGGAAGGATTGATGTGAAAAGGCAAGGTTTTTGTATGGGTGGCATCTGGAAGCATTGGCAGTTTTGTTTGGACCACACAGCAGATGGCAAAGCCACCCCTGGGCTGATGGCAGGAAGAAGACACATTTCAGAGGCATGGGAAGTTACTCTTAAGGCTGCTTGTTTCCTGGCCAGGTGGTTATGTGCTGCTAAGGGATGGATCTCAGTGAGGTTTTGGAGCAAGGCTCGGCGGGGGGCACGAAGTTAGACCTTCAGTCTATGGGCAGAGATTGGGGTGTAATTTCTTGGAGTAAATCAGAAGAATTGAAGAGGACAGAAAGTGGAAACCTGGGAAATGCAGACATTTATAGGGCAGAGCTAAGCAAACCCTTCTCCAGGATTAGAAGAGGCCAGGGGCATTTTTAAGTCTAGGTACTGGTATGCACAGACTGAGGCTGATAAAGAGGTTGCCCAGTCAAAGGCAGGGATGGAGCGGGTACACACCTGTAGTCCTAGTTCTCTGGGAGACTGAGGAAGGAGGATTGCAAGTTTGAGCCCAGCCTGGGCAATTTTTTAAGACATGCCATCTTAAAAAAAAAAAAAAAAAGGCTGGGAACATAATTCAGTGTGAAGGCTCTGGGTTCAGTCTCCAGTATGATACCTCCCATCAAAAGAAGAAAAGTATAATTTCTTACATCTTAAACAGTATTATTCATAAACTGATGTTAAATGTACGGAGTATAGCCGTTTAATAATTTTTCTGAAGCTTTATTTTATTTTTTTGGTACTGGGAATCAAACTCAGGATCTTATACTTGCCAGGCAGGCACTTACATTGCTGAGCTATATCTCTGACCATGAAGCTTTATTTTTAATTGACAAAGCATAACTTTGCATACTTTTGAGTATAATGGGATGTTTTGATACACATAAAATACTGTATAATAAAAATCTGAATAATTAGCATATTCATCACAAATACATCATTTATGATAGGAACTTTCAAAATCCTTTCTTTAAGCTATTTTGAAATGTACAACCCAATATAATTGACTGTAGTCACTATGATGCCGTAGAACAGCAGAACTTACTCCTCCTGTCCATCTGTGACTTTGTGCCCCTTGACTCACATCACCTCTTTTCCTTTCCACCCTTGCGGTTTTACTCCTCTCTGCTTCCATGAGTTCATGCAGTGGTGTGCTTCTGTGCTTGGCCTGTTTCACTTAACATAATCTCAGGTTCACTCCTATTCTCATAAATGATAGGATATTCTCCTCTTAAAATGGCCAAATAATATTGTATTGTCTGTATATACTGCATTTAAGAAAAATCCATGCATCTGGGTTAGCACTTATTGATGGACACCAAGATTGATTTCCAGACCTTGGCTATTGTGAATAATGCTGCAATGAGTATAGATACGGTAGTATCTTTGGTTTACTGACTTCAGTTCCTTTAAGTATTTAATCAGTAGTAGGGTTGCTGGATCATATGGTAGTTCAGTTTTCAGTTTTTTTGAGGAACTTCTGTTTTCGTAGTGGTACTGCTAATTTATAGTATGGCAACAGTGTATACATCCTCACCATCACTTGTGTTTTTTTTTTTTAATTATAGCTAACCTAAAAGGTGTGAAATGATATCTTGTTTTGGTTTTATTTGTATTTCTGTGAGAAGTAATTTTGAGTACTTCTTCATATATCTGTTGGCCATTTGTATGTATTATTTTTGAGAAATGCCTCTTCAAATCCTCTGCCCATTTTTAAATAATGCTATTTTCTTATTATTGAGTACCTTGAGTTCCTCGTGTTTTTGATTATTAGCCCATTATCTGATATATTACTCACGTATATTCTCTTCCACTCTGTATTTTGTCTTTTTACTTCATTATTTCCTTTACTGGCAGGAGCTTTTTAGTTTGATGTAACCCTGGTTTTCTATTTTGCTGTCATTGCCTTTGGGGTCAATAGATAGTTGCCCAGTCCAATGTTAGGGGGCTTATGTCTTTTTTAGAAGTTTATAGTTTTGAATCTTAAATTTTAAGTCTTTAATTCACTTTGAGTTGATTTTTGTTATGGTTAGACATAAGTGACTAATTTTATTCTTCTGCCTGTGGGTATAGTTTTTCCAGCACTACTTTTTGAAGGTACTCTCATTCCTCCATTTTGTATTGATCATCTCTGTATGACAAAAAATTCTCAACAAATTAGATATTTAAGGCATGTAACTCAACACAGTAAAACCCATCAATGATAAACACATAGCTAATACACCTACTCAGAAAAAGTTGAAAGTTTTTTCTTGAACATCTGAAACAAGATAAGGATGACTGCTTTTCTACTCCTATTCAACACAGTACTAGATGCCCTCGCCAGAATAATTAGGCAAGAGGTAAAAACAAAAATCATCCAAACTGGAAATCGTTAAGTTAAATTCATTTGCAGATGTTTTGATCTTGTGTATAGAAGCGGCTATAGATCCCACAAAAAAAAATGTGAGAAATAATTCAGTAACATTGCAGGCTCTAAAATCATTATACAAAAATTAATAGCACTCCTATATACTAAGAGTAAACTCTCTGAAAAAGAAATAAAGAAAACAGTCTCACAGTAGCTACCAAAGAATATTTAGGAATAAGTTTAACCAAGTAGGTGAAAGATCTTTTCTGTGAAAACTATAAAACATTAATGAGAGAAATTGGAGATACAAATAAATGGAAAGATATCCCATGTTCATGGATTTAAAATACTTAAATTAAATCATTAAATGTCTATACTACCTCAGGCATTCTACAGATTCAGTGTAATCCATATTGAAATGTCTATGGCCTTCTTCACAAAAATAGATAAAACTATTCTGAAATAGTATATGTAGAACTACAAAAGACCCCAAATAGCCCAAAACAGTCTGGAACAGAAACAAGCAAACAAATCTGGATGCATCTTAACACTTGAATTGAAAACCAGTAATCAAAACAATGTGGTATGGCATAAAAAGAGACCTAGAGACAGTGGACTAGAATAGAGAGCACAGATATAAATCCACACTGAATAGCCACTGATTTTTGACACTGAATAACTTTTGAACAAACAAAACAATTCTATTAAAAAAGGAGTAATAATAAAAATATTCATGAAACTATAAGGTAACTTATGTTATAGTAGAAATTCTTTTAATAGAGTTCTTTAAATTTATTTTATAAACTGATCAAGTTAAGTTAGAGAAACTTGTATATTGAAGATGGTGTAGTGATTTATACTTTTCACAGGCCTCTAGTGTCCTGTATGTTTTTGTTCTTCACAATAACCTTATAGCAGTACTTTTTGGGATTAATTTCCTTGTGTTATGTAGACAAAGAGACAGCAGCTCTGAGGACATCTCCTTTGTCAGCCTCCAGTCTCATCTTGCTAGACAATTCCTGTCTTCAGTGTCCAGGTCAGCTCTTGAATCCTTCTTGGATTCTACACCAGCATCCTAACTATTCCTGTAGTTACTTGAGCAACTTCTTAAAATAGAAAGTTGTTTGTACCACTTCTCTCTTAACATTATTTGCAGTTTCCCTGTCAGTTTCAGGTGGTCCCTGGTTCCTTAGTGTGGTACTAGTGGCTCCACCATGTGATTTCTACATCCTTCCTGCGAAGAGGCTGCTCTTAGCCCTCAGTGTGGCCTCGTGGCTGACTCTGGACAATGGAATGCCCAGGCTGTGTGAGACAGTGAGAGTAGAATTCTTTCTCTTCCCTCTGGCTGGATATGCTGCAAGACTGTGTGACTAGTCTTACTGTCGGAAGATGAAGCCACATGCCAAGGGTGGCAGAGTAGCAAGGCCAGAATCTCTTCCCCTCCTGGAGCTGCCATATTAACTTCAGACTGTTTGGGTATGGTCTAAGGAATTCATTTATGCTGAATGGCATTAGTAAGCTATTGATGATACAGCACTGGTAACAGTGTTGCATCAGGATGACCGATGGGTGAGCCATGGCTTGAAGGGTACAGATTCAAGTCTTGGCATGTGTGCGTTGATTCTGCATAAGGCTGAAAGGAAAGGTCTTGATTGCCAAACAGTTGTATTTTTAGAATTTGAAATTTTAAAAAGTAAGCTCTTAGGATTTAATAGTCAAATTGTACAAGAATTTGTTCTTCCATATCCTAATATTCTTTATTGGTGCATGAAATGAAAAGGCTGTGAGCAGGAGGCTAAGAGTGCACTTAATAAAATGACACTTTTCAATGGATCAATGTACACTAAGTGTGAAGGTAAAGCTGTGCAGTTTAAGAATTAGCCAATATTAGTGAATCAGAAGTGAAGCTGAAGCTGTCTCTGTCTCTTTCCCAGTAGCAGCTGGGGAAGCAGCCATTCTCAGAAATATTTGTGAATTTGAATTTAGAATACTGGGCAGTTATTTTTGGAAGTCCACATTCCTAAGCCATATTTCTTTTGGTTTAGTCAAAATATGTAGAAAACAGATTAGTGGACCAAGTTTTTAGAGTGAAACAGGTTCCTGAGATACTTGCCTGCTTTAATTCTTCTTTATAATTTTTTTTGATATCTGTATGTACTAGAGACCTAGCAAGCAAAATTTCTATGTACTTGAAATAGTGATGAAGTCCAGAATCCCAGTGGTGAATCGAAACACGCTCCTTATGATAAACTGCTCTGGCCTTCTGATGTCAAGGTGGAGAAGGGATTACAGGTCATAGACCTTTGTACCTAGTTATCAAAGGCTGTCCTGAAGTTGGAAGGAAAGTCTGCTTGTTAGACTGGGGAGTGACAGGGTATCCTACCACGGCCCATCTCCATGAAGTGCAGAGAGCTACCCTGGGAAGTCATGCCTCCCTGAGACCTGCAAGGGGCAGCCGTGTCATATAGAAATATTCTACAGAATTACTTCTCTGGCCATACACACATGGACATGCCACATAAAAGAATATGAGAAGAGGATGGGTGTGCAGTAATTTACTACAATCTATGCCAGGAGCCAGGTTGCCATGATACAGAAGCTACAGGTGCAACTCCTCTACCTCAAGAAAGAGGCTTTAAGTATGATCTGAATGGTATTGAAATTAAACTGCAAGTATAAAACAAAAGCAAGCCAATTTGAAGAAAAGCTATATGGAGATTCTAAAGTTAAATATACTGTATGTGTAGCTGTTGATATGAAAAATAGTGGATGGGTTCTAAAGGAGACTAGTTAAAACTGAAGACATAGAAAATAAGTGAATTGAGAGATGTTAGGAACCTTCCAGGATAGGTTTCACTGAGACAGGTGGAAATGGAAAAGAGTGCATAAGAGGGTAGAATAGGAAACTCTAATATATTTCTGGTCATAGTTTCAGGGATAGAAAACAGGAAAAATTCTTGGGGAGACAAATATTCAAAGAGATAATGGCTTAAAAAATACGCGAGCCCTTAAATTGAGTAAGTACATCTAGTTTTGTGTTTTCATGTTTAATGAGAATGGTAAATCTTCAGCTCTAAGAAGACTAACAAACACCAGCCTGGTAGAAGACAAAGGAGTCACATCATGATACATTTTATTAAATGGATGAAAACTGCTTGTATTGAGGAAAATTTTTAAAACAACCAGAGAATAGCACCCATTCCATGGGAATAAAGATTTTAATGATGATGGATGTCTTTTGAAGAAAAATGCAACTGGTAGACAATGGAATTTCTTCTTTCACTTGGTAAAAGAAAACAGTTGTAAAGTAGGATTTATATTCAGCAAAAATATACCCACAAATAAAATAAAGGTGAAAACAAACACTGAGAGAATTCATAACATTAAGGATTTCCTTAAAGCAGAAGAAATGATGCCTCAGATTTTGAAACATGCTAGGAATGGTAGAAATATAAATAAACAAAATGATAATTTACATAACCTATACTCTGGATTTTTTCCATTTCCCTAAAGAGAAAATTAACTACATTTTAAGCAAAAAAAAAAAAAATCTGTGAAACCTAATGTAAAAAATATGCCACCTCAGTTGGAGGAAGAAATAGAGATATATGTGATACATTCTCATTCTGTATTGATATACAGTATATGGTGTTATTGAAGCTAAATTATGCTAAGTTCATGGTACATAGTATAACCATAGAACAATCACCAAACAAAAGAGTTTAAAGAGCTAAATCAACAGTGAAAGTAAGATAGAATCCTAAAACTTATTTGATTGTAAGATAAGGAAGCAAAAGAGAATAAAGGAAGAAAAAAGAGATGGGACAAATAACAAGGTGGTAGAACTAAACCAAACCATGTCTATAATTATGTTAAATGCAAGTGGTCTAAAAACTTCAATTTAATGATAAAGGCTGTCATATTGGATAACTTCCCCACAGGATCCAATTATATACTGTTTTTATTTTTATGTTTTTGTTGTAATTCCACTTTTTATTTTGTATAGAATTTAAGACAAATTCATGAAGATATATGTCTGTTAATGGGTATGTGATTGATGATATAAGAAAAGTAGGGGAATGGAGCTGTACAAGGATAATCTTCTTTATATCATTGAAGTTAATTTTAATTTAAAATGGACTGTTACAATTTTTTTCCTTTTCTAATTTTTAATTTTTTAAGTACATGTTTGCAGTTCATAGTCATCTTGGGGAGTAGTTACATGTACACACTGCAGCTTTTTTTTTTTAAATCCCTTTCCCCTTCCCTCTTTTTCCCTCCCTCTTCCTCTAATTCTGCTATCCCAGTTTGCATTTTTATTGATATTATTTACCTTAGCTTATGTTATGGCATATAATGTTTACATTAATTGAGGTTATTAGGTTCCTGTACATGACATTTCTTTATTCTACTTATTTCCTCTTCCCCTCCTCCTCACTTCTCATGCTTTTCCCCTTGAACCACTACCCCATTACAAGAGATCCATCTACCTCCTATTCATTCTTTATTATTTCTTTGTACTCTGCCTCACTCAAATGAGAGATGCCATATGTTGTTTAATCTTGTGTATCTGGCTTATTTCACTCAACATTATATTTTCCACGTGCATTCATTTTCCTACAGATGTCTCAAATCTGTCATTTTTTATAGCAGAGTAGTATTTCATTATGTATAGATCACACATTTTCTTTATCCAGTCATCTGTTAATGTGTACACAAGCTGTTTCTAGGATTTAGCTATTATGAGTTGTGCTGCTATAAATATTGGTGTCATGTATTAGTGTAGTATGATGTCTTAAGCTCTTTGGGGAATGTACCTATCTGAGGGATCACTGGGTCATATGGAATTTCTAATTTCAGTTCTTTGAGAAATCTCCATACTGACTTCCATAATGGTTGTATTAGTTTACATTTATACTGTTTAAAGGAGATGTATTTAAAATATAAAAACACAAATTACAAAAAATAGAAAAAATACACCAAGGAAAGATTTATAAGAAAGAAGGGACATATTATGTAAAATGTAGTCCAGCAATATTAGCAAAGATAAAAGAGGGACATTTCATAAGACAAAAGAGTAAATTCTTCAAGAAGATGTTCATAAATATATGTGTATCTAATAACAGAGGTTAAAATAATTGAGGCAAAGAACTGACAATATTGAAATGAATGCTAGATTCATAATTATAACTAGAGGTTTCCCATTCCTTTCTTATTAATTGATAGATCTAATGGAATGTTGAAACAGATATAGAAGACTTAACACATCTAACTTGATCCAGTTGATATTTGTTGATTATGTAACAACAAAGTAATACCCATTCTTTTCAAATACATATTGAACATTTAGCAAGCTAGATCATATACAGAGTTGTAAATCAAGTCTTGATAAAATTGAAAAGTTTTAAATCTTGTATATTCTGTGAGCACAACAGAATTAAATTAAATAACAAGATGTCTTGGTGAGCCTCAAATATTTGGATATTAAATAAAACTTTTAGATCACTCATGAACTGTAAAAGGAAATCACAAGGGGAACTTGAACATTGTAAATTGAATAAAAAATGAAGGCAGTCTGGATGCAGCTAAAATATTGCCCAGAGGGAAATTCATAGCTTTAAAAGATTATATAGGAAAAGGAAATTCTTTAAAATTTTTCTACTAAAGTCTATCCTAAAAAGCTAAAAAAGTGCAAGAAATTAAAACTAGTGTCACCAGAAAGAATGAGATGATACTGACCAGAAATCAGTGAAATTAAAAGCAAACAACATTGAAAAAAACAAGGCAACCAAGAACTTATTCTTTGAAAAGATCAATAAAAGGCATAACTCTCTAGCCAGACTGATCAAAGTAATGAAGAGAAAATATGCGAAGTTTTGTTTCATTCCCAGGAATGAAAAAGGAAACATCGGTTCATTAAAATGATGAAAGATTTTATGAACAACTTCATGTGAACAAATCTGTTAAGTTAAACGAAAACATGAAATATATAGCACTAAAATTGACTTAAAACACTGTCAGAATAGCCCCTTCTTTATTGAAAGAAATAATTCATTTAAAAACATTTCCCCAAATAAAATGTTAGCCAGACAGCTTCAGTGGATTTTATCATATTACCATGATAATACCAGAAATACCAGTTCTTATAGGAACTATCTGTAAAAATCAAGCAAGGAACACATCCCTATTTATTTTACAAGTCTAGCATTATCCTTATACCAAAACAAAAGA
>RJWT010031295.1:0-14414 GCA_004365215.1 Cuniculus paca | reverse complement strand
GGAAGTTCTCCCTGTCGCTCCACGTGTGGAATCGAGGCTGTTCTGAGATTTCTTCACTGGCTCCTGTTGCCCCGGTACAGAGGTGGTTCTCCAACAGCTGGCCCCTGGCTGTGTGATTGCCCTTCGGTCTTCCACACTGCCCCTTCCACATGGCACCCAGCTTTTCCTCAGATCTCCCCTGGCTTCCTTCTCTTGGAAGACAACAATCCCGTGTCCTCACCTGGACCGTGTCCCCTTCTCTAGCGGGTATTACGTCTCCTCGTTTGTAACATCATAATTGCTTGTGATCCCATCTTATCTCCTGTACTTGGTACCAGCTCCCCAACCACAGGGTCCCTTCAAGATCCAGCCCAGACTCTCAGGCCATGTCAAACAAGGTGCTTGATAAATACCCGGTAAAGGGCTGTCTCTGTGTGTCTCTGCCGATTCCATTGCCATGGGAGATGGGAGCGCATCAGGTTTTCTCTTTCTTTGTAAGTGGCCATCCCCTGTGAAAAAGTTAAGTACCATCCAAATTCTACCTTGGAATTATGCAGCGATTTTTTAGTGTTTCCCTTCTATTTTTGAATTATTTTATTATTATAAGTCCTTGGTAAACCAATAAGCAGAACATTCAAAGAAAATCTCTACATTTATAGCTCTATGATTTTTGGTGGCATAATTGTCAAATGTATTTTAGTCCCAGCATAGGATTAAATGTTAAGACAAATGTATACTCTTGTGTTAATGTTTTTGACATAGATCAATCAGTTAATTCTGCTTTATCTACTGAATTCTATTTCGTGTGTTACTTATTTGCTTATTTCTTATTTGTCTCCATTATGTACTCAGTGTGATTCTGTTTTCAGAAATCGGTTGTTATCCAGGCTTCTGTCTCTTTGAGTTTTGCAGGGTGAGAGCAATGTGTGTGCCTCTCTGATTAAAATGGTGCTTCTTACATTTTCTCTCTGTTCCTCTCTGGCTGCCTGTTGCTTACTACTGTTCTATTTTTTGAGATATCTATTTGGTTGTTGTTTTAATTGGGATGCAAAAAAACAAAAAAATCAGCATTTTTAGGCTTGGTTGAATCCGTCATTCTTAATAATTAATAGTAAGTTTAGTGTATTCTGTGAATATTCCCCTGACTTTTTCCCTGCCTGCAAGGCACAATAGACTTCACACCCTGCCTGACTTTTAAGTGCAGGGTTTCCTGAGCGAGCCAGGCCAGGTAGCTGTGGTCAGGTCACTGTATGGTGCTTACTTGGTACCCGTGGGTACTTGCCCTGATCTTAGCCTGAGCTTGGCAAATATTTGTTGATCTGGTTGATGTCCTTTTGCACCCATAACACTGGGTTTTTTGTTTGGGGCTCTTTGTTGCTGTAGGTCAAACCTACTTTGTATTTTTCCGTGGTGGCAGTTTCTGATTGTGATTTTTACATTGTTGCTCTTTTGCGGTTCCGCTATCTGCTGCTTCTCCTATCTGCTGCTTCTCCTGTTGTCTCTCTCGTCTCCTGACAAATAGGTCACGGTCGATGAAGTAAGAAAATGTACTGAATTCATCTCATAGTGCTTAGTTATGTGTAGATCTTCGGTTTTAAAACTCAGATAATTTAAACATGTATGCAGACAGAATTAAAATAGGTTCTCCTAAGAGAGGAAAATCTTCATCGTATAGTTTATATAGTCCTGTTATCCTTCCCACTCAGTGAATTTCTATTGCAATCACCATACGATAACAAATCCTTAAAGCACTCACTCTGACAGACTTATGCACTGGTAATAAAAATTGGATGATACAAGGTACAATGTCCCAAACACGATAGACAGAAACTAGCAGGCAATGCAAAGAAGGGAATAACCAGAAATAGGTCCTACTTTATCTCAGGGCCCAGACACACCTACAGCTGGCTGTGCGGCCTGTGGGCCATGCGTGGCTTCCACATTTCCAAACAGTAAAATCCAACCTGAAGAGTATCTTGTGACCTATGAAGTATGGGATTCTAGTTTCTGTGTACTGAATCACAGCGGCACTGGTTGATTTTCTTATTATCTACGGCTGCTTGGGCGCAGTAAAGGGACAGTGAGATGTGGCCTGAAAGCCAAAGATATTTACTAGCTGGCCCTTCTCAGGCCGCTGTTGGCCAGGATCCGGACTACACAGTAGCCCATACCCACAGTAGCTGGTGTTCAGCCTGGTAAAAACCATCAAAAAGTTCATTTGATTTTTTTCCCAATAGTTTTTTTCCACAGTACATATCTTGATAATATCACAGGGGATCGTGGCTCGGGAAGGCACGTTCTGCGTGTTCACGTTCATTTCCCCTGCAAGAGACACTTGCAGGAGCCCCAAGCACGCGTCTGCTTGCGATCGGTGTTGCGCTTGTTTACTGTGTGAATGTGGACGTTAAGAAGCCCTGCTTGTTTGTATGTGTGCTACCTTCATGAATTGCCTTGCGGATGAGAGTTATTCCATCCAGCAGCTCAGAGGAGTGTAGACGTTCACACCTCAGCCTGGAACTCGGGCAGAATCACTGTGGGAGCCGACTGCTCGGCCCCTATTTTCCAGAGAGCACGGACAGGGACCACCCTTCACTTGGTCTCTTCTTGCCAAGGAGCAACTGAGAAGGGTCCGTGACAGATGTCCCAGTTCAAGAAAGGGGTGAGGTGGCACACACCTGCAGTCTCGGCACTCAGGGAGGCTGAGGCAGGTAAGTGGAAAGTTCAAGCCCGACCTATGTAATTTAGTGATTTAGTGAGGTGCTGTCTAAAAGTAAAAAAAAAAAATGTGAAAAGGCTGAGGATGCAGCTGAGTGCAGACACCCTGGGTTCAACGGCCAGTGCAAGAGAAGAAAAAACAGAGAGAGAGAGAGACTGATGAAGTTCGAATGATCTCAGCTGTCATAAAAGGGGAACAGATTTTTAAATATAGACGCGCGATTTTGTGAACTAACGTGCTGGGGTGCGGCTGTGGTTTCTGAGGCTCCTCCTCGCCTCTCCTGCACCCTCTGTCCCAGTGGCCTCTGCTCGGGCGCCTCCTGCGTTGCACCTGCCTCTCCTGTTTGCCACTGGCTCCCAGCCAGACTCGGGTGCACGCAGCTGGGGGGTGGCAGGCCGCGGCCTCTGGGGTGCAGGAAGCGGCCTGTGCTCCCTGCTTTCTCCCATGCATGGTTTTCCATCTTCCACTCTTAGGAATGAGAATGTCCTTGGCACATGGGGGCCAGGGACAGCATCCTTGAGAGAGCGTTGGGTCTCCAGGGCCGGGTTGATCAGAGGAAAGAGCAAGGCAAGAAGGGCAAGTGAGAACGTCTATCAACAGCTCCTCATCTTCCTGTTTGCCTCCAGCCTGTCCTGTCTTGCTGCCTCTGCACATTGCTTTGAACTGTTTTCTCTTGGTTTTTCCTAGGGAGGAGGGACAGGAATCTGTTCCTGCAGGGGTTTGAGACATTGCAGGCACCGCCGTAAATGCTGCTCCGTGACCGTTGTTCTGGTGATCATCCCAGATCTTCACCTGGGGTGCACTGTCCCTGTCCCTGTCCTTGCTTCACAGATGTGTTCCCCAGGTCTGGCCGCTGTCACGGGTGGGGAGGCGAAGAGCAGAGGATGGGCTTTCTAGCTCAAGGCCAGGGGTCAGAGAAGTCCCACGCTAGAGACCTTCAGACTGGGCCTATGTTCCTTAAAGGAGGGGACTGCACTTGATCCTGGGAGCCTGGGGAGGCCACTGCCAGGATGCTGGCATCACCCGGGAAATGCTGGCAGGGGAGTCAGCAGGGGGCAGGGCGGATGGCCCAGGGACTTCTGCAGAGGATAGTTTCATTCTGTTCCTGGGCGAGGTCAGGGGTGGCAGAGGTCCTGAGCAAGGAACAGCTGTGGCCTCACTGCTGCAGCCTGAGGTGTGACTCCTACAACCCCCGGACCTGGAGAGACCACGCGATACCCCTCATGCTGAGGGTCTTTCTTCTTATTTGGACACAAATTCTTTACATCCCTCAATCTTTTGCAGTGTACTGATCAAGCTAAGAAAGTGTTTAGTGCTGGGGCTTTAGTCCTCTTTGTAATAAAGATTTGCTTATAAAACATCTGTCAGAAGTTTCTAAAGACTTATCTTCTCATTTTAGTATCACTGTCCTATAATTTGGACCCGTGTCTGTTTTTAACCCTCTTTTGCTCTAAAACAGAACAGCTCAGTAGGGTAACTTATACAGAAGAGATATTTATTTTCTCAGAGTTTGGGAGGCTGGGAGTCCAAGGTCAAAGATCCAGTATTTGGTATCTGGTGAGAATTTTCTTGCTAAGTCCTCAAAATGTAGAAGGGAGAAGGGTTGGTGCTGGCGGAAGAGTCTCAGTCTCTGTCTGTCTGTCCATTATCTATCTGTCTATCTATCTATCTATCTATCTATCTATCTATCTATCTATCATCTGTCCATCTCACGCTGGGGATTGGACCCAGGACCTTTGCACTGAGCTGCATCTCCACTGCTTTTAAAGATTCTTAATGCTGAGATGGGCTTCCATGCCCAGCTGGAAGCTTCTCCTTTAAAGGCCTTCATCCAATTCATAAGTAAGAGATCCTCCTGGCCTGGTCACCCCTTAACGGTGCCACCTCTTAACGCGGTCACTTTTGAATGTTGAAGGGGACACATGCAAACCACAGAATTCTCACATCCTGTCTCATTCTAGCAGGTTCCTGGTGTCTTCAGGATGTCCTTTTGCCCTGCAAGTGAGGGCGATCAAGCCTCTGGATTAAGTCCATCTCCAGGTTGCCCACCAGTAGCAGTCCAGCCCACCGTCCCCTCCAGCCCTCACTGTGGGTTAAAGCCCTCTGAGTTAAAGCTGTGCCTAGCTCCCGCTGGGCTCAGGAGACGTGTGTCTCTCCATCTCCTCCTTTACTAGAGCTGTCTGGCTTAGTGTGTGTCTGTCTCTTCAGCCCAGGTGAATGTGGGCGCTGTCTCTTCCTCATCTGTGTTCTTCCAGCATGTAGCTGGGGCCTGGTCCCACTCTGTCTTGTGTCACAGAAGTCACAAAGGCATTGCTCCATCCCCTATGGAACCATGGCGTGCTTCCATCCAACACTTGATGCCTCTTGATGAGTTGACTCAGCTGCCTTGGGAAGGTCCCACATTTCAAACACCCTAAATATCCCCTATTCCAAATGAAAGAGTCTGAAATGAGAAATGAATGACAGGTTTTTATGAGTGCCAGAGAAGGCAGTAATAATCCAGACACTGGCTGGCCTGACCACCTTGGCAAGACCCTGGATGTCTTAGAACCTTGGTTACCACTTGCATTTTTAAAAAGGATGAAATAACTCCCTTGCTAATTCCTTATGGTTTCTGTCAGGATGAAACAAAAGGTAACATCTGAAAATAGTCCAGAAATCATTAAGTTATTTCAAATATAAACCTGCGTTGTTTTATTCCATTTCCACAGGGTATTTGAGAAAAACTTGATGGAGTTGTAGAACATACCAGCTATGGTGTGCAGATACTGTGTACCCACAACTTTTCGGTGTGATCTGAGCAGCAACTTGTGACCGGTCCTCATTGGGTGGGTGCACAGAAGCGCATGTGAATGGTTTAAGGGCTCCGGCTGAGATTTCGAAATTGGACCCCTTGGGTCTTGCTCCAGAGAACCAATCAATGTCCCTTCTCCTGGCTCCCGTGTGATCTGAATGCGTGTCTCTGCCCCTTCTCTCGTAGGCTTCCATCTCTACCACAAATTACCCACCATCGTGCCCGAGAGTTGCCTGCTCATCATGGTTGGCCTCCTGCTGGGTGGCATTATCTTCGGCGTGGACGAGAAGTCTCCACCAGCCATGAAAACAGATGTCTTCTTCCTGTACCTCCTGCCCCCCATCGTGCTGGACGCTGGCTACTTCATGCCCACCCGCCCATTCTTTGAGAACATCGGCACCATCTTCTGGTACGCCGTGGTGGGGACGCTCTGGAATTCCATCGGCATCGGTGTGTCTTTGTTTGGCATCTGCCAGATCGAAGCCTTCGGCCTCCGCGACATCACCCTGCTGCAGAACCTGCTCTTCGGCAGCCTGATTTCCGCCGTGGACCCGGTGGCCGTGCTGGCCGTCTTCGAGAACATTCATGTCAACGAACAGCTCTACATCTTGGTCTTTGGAGAGTCCTTGCTGAATGATGCGGTCACAGTGGTGAGTGACATGTCCTCCGTGCACCCATGTGACACACAGGGCCACTCACCCACTCTTGTCTTAGGAGGGTCCCTCCAAGGACACAAAAGGAGAATTCCAACCAAACTCACTCTCTGCCACTGAGCTGTCACAGCGTGGTGTGACGTCAGGGGCAGGGGTGTCATCCATTCAGCAAGCCAGTCCTTGAGCTGGGGTCACCTCGTCCTGTTCAGGTCTGATGCTGTCTATCAGAGGAGGTAGCATCAGATCTGGCAGCTGAGGGCGCAGCCCCAGCACTGCCCCTGCCGTGCCAACCCCAACTCGGTCATTTCACCTGTGCCTGTGACCCAGAGGCCGCTCATTGGCTTTCCCGTAGATGCCTCTTTGATAGAGAAGCTCTGACCTGGAGAAAAACTTCCTTCCATTTCCTGGTTCAGTGTAAGGACAGTAGAAGGGACGCAGATGAAGAGAGCCACCCAGGAGGCACAGAGGAAGGGGCAGGAAGTCTCCAGGAACCTCCATGGGTTCAGCTAACAAAAGCCTCCAAACCCTGATCTTTGGGGGATTTTGGGGGTGTCCTTACAAGGGCACAACTGATCACGTCATTGGCCACTGGTGGTTAACATGACTTTTGAGCCCGCTCCCCTTCCCAGAGGCTGGGGCTAAGTATCCCAGCCCTGAGCCCTGCTGTACTCTTTCCAGTGACCGCCTGTCATCCCAAAGCCACACTAGGGCTGCACACCATCCACTGGTAGCGACACCTGTCACCTCCGAGATTCCAAGGTTTTAGAAGTTGATTCTAGGTAGCAGAGGGCAGATCACACGTCTGCTTCGCAACATCACAGCCCCTCACTTGCTCCAGTGTTCTCAGGTCACTGTCTGGAAGTTTTTCATGCATTTCTTCGTTAATTACTTACCTTTATTTCTCATCATACAGCTGGCCCCTCATTTCTGTGTTGCCCTGGGCCCCAGGAAGGTCCTCGGCTGGTCGCTTCATACCTGCCTCTGATTCTGCAGGAAGAGTGTGGTCTTGATATGGTCTCTGGGTTTTCTAAAGCTGTGGTCTTTGATAGTGATGTGAGACTTCAGAGTCCAGAAGTCTTCATGAGGAGTAATGCTGTTAGCACACAAGGGATAATTAAAAGACACAATGTGTAAATTTAAAAAAATAATTTATTTCAGTAAAGGACACATTGCCAAGAACAATGGGATAAATTAGGCAAAACTAGGGAGAATATTACTAGGATTTTAAGGGGAGTTAATAGCAATGTCCCTTTTACTGTAGTCAACTTTCTAAACATTTGAACATTCATGGTGTTTTGTGGTCACACCTCTCATGATGTATGTTAGTAACTTGTGAAACGCTAATACCTACCAAGTGTCTTTCTCTGCTGTCTGGGGTGGTTTGCTTATTGTGCTCATGATCTCGGAGACGTTTCTTTTTTGTCGTGTATTCATTTTCTGTTACTACTCAACACATTTTGGGTCCTCATCGTTTTCCCATAAGTGGCTGTTTATTGAGGAAACACAAATGATTGTTAATTCCCTTTTAATTGGCACATAATTAGAGTCAGAGGCCATTATGATTTTAATGTGGGGAGAATGTGTCTCCACCCTGACAAAGGTGGAGGGGAGGGGGGAGGAAGCGTTTCTCATCACCCCCAGGCGTGCGACAGCACCCAGTCCCCTGTTTGGGACGCTTGGGGTCCTGCAAGGTGACAGCCCCCAGCCTTTGTGCATCTCCCTTGGGCTCAGCTCCTGAGGACAACATGTGAAGCAGCTGTTCTTCCCATTTTGCAGATAAGAAAATCGGGGCAGGAAAACATTAAATAAAGTGCTTGAGAAATTTAATTTTTAATGCTTCTCCATTATCTCCTACCATTATGTTATTTCTGGCCCATTTAAGAGTTTACATAGAAACACACACTATTCTGTCAGCTGTGCTCTACTGTGAAAGTGGATTCCTGAACTAAATAAAATATCATCTCTAAGGATGTCCATTAACTTCCTGAGGACATTATAATATACAAAATAATTTATTGACAGTTTATTGATCGTAATTTTTAAAACAACCAGTACGACATATTTTAAGACAGCTGAGTTATCTTACTAACTAACCAAATCCACTTCCTATACTCTATTATTTATTGACGGCGATTAGTCATTAACCTGCAGTATTAAATTTTAACTGCTGCAATGGTAAAGACATTTTCTTACTCATTCTGACTTCCTCAGGCATCACATTTTCCATTGTGATTTATGTTTGATATGCAGATTTTACCCTTGTGGAAGGAGACTGTGGATATTTAAGTGTGGAATTCTCAGAACGAAGCTATTTAGTGTGAAAGGGACTTTACAAAGCAATAAGGTTGCTTTCCTGCATTCCTTCCAGGGGAGCTGGGGGAAGCGGGTCTGTTTCAGAACGGCACACCGTTTATGCTGCCTTTCAGACGTTTCTCCTTTTGTAGGGCTCAGTGGGCCATGCTCTGAGTTTGTCCAGAGTCAGACTTGAGGAAGGATCTGGCCCTGTCCCTGCTGAGAAGGTGCGAAGGAGGTGGGGCCCAGAAGCATGTCCTGGGAGCCCATGATGCTACGATGCTACGGAAGGGCACAAGGCCCAACTGTGCTTGATGGGCGGAGGAGGAGGGCTGGCCTGAGACGGGCCATTGTTCCAGCCCCGTGGGAAAGGAGGGCAAGGGCAGAGAAAGGGCACAGCAGTGTTCACGTTCACGTCAGTGAGTCCTGAGGGCTGCAAAGCTTTCCTAGGTGTCTTCCTTGGTGCGTTGCACACTTTCTGTTGAAAGCTGCTGTACCCTCAAAACCCAGACTCACAGGGTACTGGCGTGACCAGGTATTTGCCTCCCTAATACCAACAAATACGCCTCCTGACGTTTCTCTCCCTGCATTGGCTGAATACTACACTGAACTGAGTATATGTTAGAAATAGAACAATGTATAAAAAGCTGCAACTTTGCCTTCTAGCCCATACCTTTAAAAAATAGAGGCAGAGATGCTTCATGGAAGGTTCTCTGGTTCGTTCATTAGGTTTTATCCTTAGGAGAGGTTTTATAGGGACCTCACAGAACGGGAAAAGCTTTTAAACACGTGGGTCGCGATGCCTACAGCTGGAATGGAACAATGCACATGAAGGATACAGTTGAGTCAAGAGAGAATTAGCGTTGAAAGTGTAGTCTTTGAGCAAGTAACAACCAATCCAGATCATGTTAAATTAGATTTCGAGCTAGAAAGGGAATAAAACCTAGCATAAAAGAATCTTAAAGCAAGAGAAATGGGTAATCTATAAATTGCAGATAAAAGGACTTTGAGTGCTTAGGTCCTCATGGTAATTTCCAATATCATTCCTAGGATCTGTTACGGCAGGAATGGGGGATTCTACTACTTTTTCCAATAAGATGTAAATATTTCCTCAAGTCTTTTCTGGTTGTCTACCCATCACCAGGCTAGGGGAAGGAGCGCTGGCCCTCTGGACAGAAGCTCAGATGGGCCATGACTGTGGGCAGCAAAGTGCCTCTAAGTTCAAGAGATGGAGGGTAAATGGTGACTGCCTAGCATTTAACTTTGATTTCACAAACAGCAATGCAGACCTAAAACTCACTAAGCAAATCTGATCCGTGCTTTATGATTCACATGAGAAAGAGTAACCTGAATGTGTGTGCTGTGTTCCAGAACTGAGCTGTTCTCCTAAGCCACTGTATTTGCATAATTTGCATCTTTGCTGTACATGGCTTCACTGAATTAATGCACATTTTAAATCAAAATTTCAGATACATGATTTCTTCTAATTTTATGTATATAGTCTATATTTATATTTGAAATAATGATAAGACCTTTGGCCATAGGACAAGATTAAAGGCTCTCATGTGTCAGATCAGGCCCTTAGGGAATTTGGTAGATAGATCACTAGAATTGTAATCCCCTGAGTATAAAAGGGCCAAGTTGAGGTCACCTATCCATTCCCTGGGGACACTTTGCAGTCCATGTACATCATATGTATTTACACATAATGTGAATGCATAAATCAGCTGCTGCTGTATAGATGCCCTGGGATGAGCTGCCTGTGGGCTCACAGCCAGCTGTAACTTAGAGACTCTCCCTAGGACTCATCCCTGGGGATCAGGTTCAGCAGAGATGCGGGTGGAGGTGCTGGAAGGCTTTCTGGTTGTCATGGCAGCATCCTCACCTGAGCACTTCCTCTGTTCTGGTGTGGGCTCTCAGGCGGTAGACTGAGCAGTCTGGGCTTCTTCCCAGTGTGCTGAAGGCACTGGGCCTGCCCTGCAGCTCTACTCTGATCTTTAAAGTAGAATGGTCCGTTGAGTCGCCAGAGCATAGTTTTGGAAGGGCTGTGAGCTTGTGACCCTCTGCAGTGCTACTTCGTGGGCGGAGCCCTGAGCTTCCCTTGGAGGCCAGGTCGGCCTGTGAGATAGATGGGGTTGGGACAGGAGAGGATGGGGACTCTCTGGGCTCTCTGGAGGAGGAGGAGGAGGAGGAGGAGGAGGAGGAGGAGGAGGAAGGGGAGAAGGAGGAGGAGGACTGCAAGCTTTGTTGGTAAAGCAGTTAGTCACTCTGTAGATAGCACCACCCACACAAGATGGTGTCTCACACAGTGCTGATTGATTTGGGAGCCTGAGCTGCAGGGGTTTGCCAGGGCCAGAGGAGTCCAGGAGGGGACCTGGGGGGAACTAAGGCTTCAGTCCACCCCCCCGGAAGACAAGTGGTTTCCCAGCGTTTCGGGGCTGGCTTCTGAATGATGGGAAGGAAACCGCCAGGCTGGAATGAACAAATATGGTATTTTGAACACAAGTGCTGAACCGTGCTCCAGACTTCCCAGGACACCGGAAAGCAGCAAAAGTAAAAAGCAGTGTGGCGCGTGCGGTGAGCCTGCCTGGCCTGCAAAAGTCAGGCAGCCTGTGATTTCATCTTAGGACTGGAAACTGGCACGGCAACATTTAAAGGAAGCAAGTCTTGTGGGGGCTGTGATTAGAAAAGAGGAGTAAACAACAGCCTGCTGCAGTCTGGGGACGGAATGCCCAGGTGGACCAGGAGGGGCTGTCGGTGCGGAAACGGAAATGGCCCATTCCAGAAAGTGCTGGGAACCCTCTCTCCTCTCTTTCTTCTGAGGAGCTGGTGACTGTCACCCTGCGCTTTGGCAGCTCACAGGCAGAAGTATTTGTAGCACATCTGTGATCCTCTTCCCGGAAGCAACAGGGTCCTGGTGCTCTGGTCCTGCTGCCAGCGCTGGCCTAAGGGAGGAAGGGCAGCTCCCCGGATGCTGTTTCTTCCTGCTTGGCCAACAGGGGTGCCTTCAAAGCATCATTCCTCCCAGGCGAGGTCTTGCCTTTGTTCTCCTCCGACGTCATTGCTCGGTGGTAGGGTTCCACAGGCTCTCGGGTGTTAAAGAGAAAGAGAGGAGGCTTCGCCAGGACTCGGGCTTCTCACAGGAGGAGCCTGACTTGCTGCAACCAGGCCAGGAGGTCTGCACTCTAATATCGCCGCGGACATTTGCACCATTTGACCTGGGACCAATGGGATTAATTCTGACTTATTCAGCCCTCCTCTCCAGTGTCTGTCTCCAGGGTCCCCGTCATGTGGCTGCTTCTCCTGAAGCTCTAGATGCTCTAGAAGCTCTGGAGTTGTAAATAGCGTGGCAAAAAGACCTGCCTTGTACTTGACTCGCTGGTTTTGTGGAAAGACAAATTGGTAGGACTCAAGGTGGGTTGGAAGCCTGCTGCCCCGTGGGCATGGGTGGAGGGCCTCAGTGTTACCAGTCTTTAGTAAAACCAAGACTGTGTGAAAAGCCAAACAGCATAATCTTACTTTAGAGGCACAAAGTATGCGTACAATTACAGCACATGTGCATGCACACACACAACACGCACAACACACACAACACACAATGCTTCTTTGTTGTAAGAAAATCCTTCCAGAGCTTCCGTGGCACAGGATGTACGTGCGGAGAGGACATGGAGATGCCATCGCAGTGGAGGACCAGGGCAGAAGACACCTTCAGGGGCTCCCTTCTGCAGTGTGACTCCGTGACAGGACGTGGGACCTCGTAAACACATGCCCGGGAGCTCTGGTGACCTCTGTGATGTACAGCTTCTCAAACAGCAGTAATTTGAGCTGTATGTGTTGCTTGGCAATAAAATATTTCATAATAATATTTCAGGTGCCATCTAGAAAATAATGTTTTAAAACTAAGCTAATAACCTCGAGATCACCCTGTTACTTTTAGAACTAGTCTCACAGTTATAAAAGTTTTTTTAGTTTAGAGTCACAGTATTAAAGTACGTGACAGATACCTACACAATGACTGCCACTTGTCACCCACAGGCAACCCCAGAAGAAATGTCCTCCTTGGAAAGGAAAAGCCCAGGTGGAAGAGGGAAATCACAGGGTCTTGACAGTGTGCTCCTCTCTCCCGCAGGTCCTGTACAACTTGTTCAAGTCTTTCTGCCAGATGAAAACCATCGAGATCATCGACGTGTTCGCGGGGATCGCTAATTTCTTTGTTGTTGGAATTGGTGGGGTGCTGATCGGCATCTTCCTGGGCTTCATAGCGGCCTTTACCACGCGCTTCACACACAATATTCGTGTGATCGAGCCACTCTTTGTCTTCCTGTACAGCTACCTGTCCTACATAACGGCGGAGATGTTTCACCTCTCCGGCATCATGGCGTAAGTACTCGCTGAACGCCTGTGAACCCCTGAGCCCCTGCGTTCTAGTGATGGCCTCAAAGTTGAGTACGTGATAGGAGAGGCTAGATTGTCCTGTTCCAAGGACAACTGAAACAGATTTTTCTTACCTGTCATGATAAAGAAATAAGAACATCTATCACATTTACACAAACATGATTTGGCGCTAACAACTATCTAAAAGTTACCTGTTGAGTTTCCCAAGACCTGTGACAATAGACTGTTGGGGTGGTACTTAGTCAGACACCAGAATTTCATGAGCCTCCTCCTGGTCACTGTGTCCCATGTGGGTGGCTGTAAAGTATTCCCACAAAGCTATGTCACCCACACTCCTCAAGGAGTTTTGGGTTTGCTTGTCAGTATCCACTGGAATAATCTTAGTGGTAGAACTGTTTTATCTAATAGATAAAACTGCAGATAATACCTTAAAGTCATTGAAAGCCAAAGTGAATCAATAAAAGATGTGATCATGTAATTTTAGCCTAGTATTTTTTAGCTAGTGAGCTCTGGCTGTAAAGCAGGAAATTGTTCATTTATCCATCAAAGACACAATGAATGTATCATTCACTGACCGACTAACTGGTAGAAATTCTCAAAAAGTACCTCAAATGGACTGTGGAGTGGGATTCCCAAAACAAGCCTGTCGCGTTGTGGTCACCCTCAGTCTAGATCAGGTCAGTAAGAAGTTCCTAGGCTCCCCTCTCAGGAAGAGCGGAGCTCATTGTCAGGAAAGCCAGGGTTAGAGCCTGCAGGCTTTCGGTTCTGCAGAGAAGCTAAATAAAGCAGCGTGTGCAGCCAAGGTGACCCGGTAATGAATGAGACGGCCATGCCTCCTGGTTGCTATTCATATCAACTGCATGACTTCTTCTGCGAGCGGGGCCATTGAAAATGTGTGATCAGCGGGTGTCACGGCAGGGAAGGCGTGGGGGCGGCGCTGGGTGTCTCGTGTCGCAGCAGGACTGTTCTGGAACAGTTTGCACAGGAACCTGGAATTGCCAGGCGCCAGCCGCTTATGCCCGGCTGCGCGTGCGCGCCTGTGAATGGCAGAGCAGCTGGGCGCAGGAGTCATCTTCCTGAAGATACACAGTAGCGGGGTTTGGCCAAGGACTGGGTGGGGCTGGGGGGGTACACCCGAAATGTCTGCTGGAATCTGCTGGGTGGGAGGCCTCTTGTCAAGAAGGGAGTCTTGGTTTACCTGTGCTGTGCTGGGAAGTCAGAATTAAGTGACTCATCGAGCCGTGTAGCTTTGATAGACATCGCAGGTGATTCTCTGTGTAGCCTGTGGGCGGATGACCAGCACAACCTCTCTTTCCAACTTTGGGCGGAGCATTTACTTCACAATATAGGACGCGTTCCTTTCTTTCATTTAAACTCATCCCGGTCATTGCCCAGAGTGAGCACCAAAACAGAGATGGAGCCTTTTGGTGGACATTACAGGAAAGGTAAACGAGTCTGCACTCGAAATTACCTTGCACTGTCCGGGGACAGCTGGTGAAGGGACAGACCCGAAGGGCAGGCTGCTCTTCCCCAGAAGTGGCGCCCAGTGTCCTAAGGCGAGCGAGTTGACCTGCGGCTCAGCGGC
>RJWT010031294.1:0-14433 GCA_004365215.1 Cuniculus paca | reverse complement strand
CCTTTCAACCTTAGAAGTGGATCACATTCCATAGACATCAGTGTTTCAAATACTGTTTTTAAAGATTTGTGAGTGTTAGATTAACATCAACTATAATCACTGTTTGATAGGTGAAAATGAGACAAGTGGAGACTTGGAAAAATTAAATGAGTCTTATCACCAGGAATTCAATTCAAATAAACAAATTTTAACTGAGATCTTACTATATGCAAGACAAAGATTAAAACATGATTTCCAAATTTATGCTAATTACCATGTAATTAAAGGATAATAAAGTTTATGAATAATAATAAAAGTACAATAAAAGAAAAATTAATAAAGATGATTGTTATAAAAGAAATGCTAAGTACTACAGAGCTGCAAAGTAAATAAAACATGCCTTTTTAAAAAAATCAGAAAACTTCATGGAAAAGACAGATAACATTTTGAGATGGAAAGAACGTCCCCACTACAGATGGGGAAAACCAGAATTTCCGGAGACAGCAAGAGCATGGACAAAATTGAGGAAGACATATGTTGCACATTAAGAAAGAAACAGCAAAACGGTTTCATATATGGGATCAATAACTAAGAAACTATGTTGGGTTAAGATTTTTTGGATTTCACTTTGAAGATAATAAGGAGACAAAAGTTGGATGTGCAGAAAAGTATCACAGGTAAAGTTACAATTCAGATCTGAACAGTGAGTACTCGGAACCGTTGGTGCAGAAAGTGACAAAGGTGGAAAGGGCAGTTACAATCTTAGTGTTCAGGTGAGAAATAATAATTGAATCCAGTGCTTCAGCCAAGGTGGTGATAAAAGTTGTTAAAGAATTTTGTTGCTCCATATGATGTCACTAGATCTGTCCAGTAGAAACCAATCTTGTGTTAGAGCTCAGTAGTATGTATTAATACACTAAGTAATACTTAGTAATGCACTAAGAGTCAAACACATATGCCAACACAGCTCATTATAATAATATTTAAAATGGCGAATTCGAGTAGCTCCAGGAGACTGACCTCCAACACCGGGCATCACTGTGAGTGGGTGTTCTTGACACCTCTTCTCGTTTCTGTGTGCTCTACATAGAAACATTACGTTGAGTGGGGCAGAATTGGGCCGAAGCTCTAGTGTTGTACAGCAACAGCTGAAACCGAACATATTGTTCTTAATTCTTAATCTTAGGTATATGCTTTCAATTTTTTTGTTGTTTTATTTTATTTTTGCCATTTCAGGAAAAGATAACCAGATAACCAATACCTACCCTGTTAGCATCTTCCTTATTTTCCAAAGTTGGCTCCTTCTGCTGACACCGCTGCCTTTCTTCAGCAAATCGCCTGAATCTAACTAAGATAAATAGGTGTTTTCTGGGGTTCACAGCAGTGAGGCCTCCAGGCACTGCTGAGTATCTTCAATTAGGAAGTGTCTTTCCTAGGTGGTGACAGCGACAAGGAACTAAACCCTAAGAAACTGCAACCGGCCACTTGAATTTCAGGTGACTAATTTGGTTGACTCTATTTGCAAGGTGTGACCGGCCACTGCAGGTGAAAGGATTTGATTGAGCATAGATCAAAAAAATCTCCCCAGAGCTGAGTGACCTTGTTAAGCAACTTTGCTGCATCTTTTATGCAGTGAGTTATGCTCAGCAAAGCACGGCTATTTTCCATTAACCTCTGAGGCAGCAACAAATTCATCCATAGCTTTTCCCTCCTTATTCAGCTTTCTCAAATCCCCTAACAAAACAGCCCTCCTCCCATTTGCTTCCTTGTCATGTGGACACTGTGAATTAAGTCCCTAATTCTGACTACTGTCTGTACCAGAGCTTCAGAGTTCTTGAGTTGAAGTGTGTTCCTGGTATTCTGATTTCTGTAAAAGAACTCCAAATATTATTTCAAAGTGACTGAAGAAACAGAAACTTCTCATCTTTCATATCTTATGCAAAGATTGAGTATCTTTCTTAAGTCAGATCAAATCAGTCCAAACATATATATCACAAGGCTACAGTGTCAGCACATACAACAATGACAAGTCATTGTCCCTGGAGAAACAGAATGTAGCTTATAGAAGAAGTTTTGGAAACAGATAGACCTCAGCCTACATCCCCTTTCTAACTGTCTCTGATTTTGATGAAATAGTCAATTCTCCTGAGCCTCAATTTCTGCATGTACAAAACGGGGATAATAGAATGACCTCATTGGGTTTGTGTGTATTGGACGCTACCAGTGAAATGCGTTTTTACAGGTAGTGAGTTTAGCTGTTTATTGTTTTTGTTGCAGGGGATGGTTTTGTTTTGATTTAGAAAAATCACTAATTTGGGAAGGAACAAATCAAAGCAATAACGATAAGGTAATGTCCAGATGAACATACCAATGGACAGCCATCCTTCTATAGTAGATCTTTAATCATTTCTGGGATGAATGTCTTTCCACAAACCTTCGGTTTAAATGAAAAAAAGGAGTAACATTTCTCTTAAAATTGTAAGTTACATTGCGTCTGTGGACATAAATAATAACAGAAATCCTTACATAAAACTTTAACCTTAAGGCAACAAGAAAAGACTGCTTTAAAGAGCAGCTTGGTCATTTTCCATTTATTAGCATCTCCCCCAGCATAATTGGTCTAGGCCAGTCTTAGTCAGACTCTGGCTCAGCCACTTTCATTTTACAGAACAGCGGTAGACACACTGTTTTGCAGAACCTGCTGAAAAAGTCATGCCTGGAATTGTTGCTATGCTACTGAAAGGACAGCAAGCTCGTGATATTCCCACAGCAACCTATGCAACATGTGTAGAAATCTATTGGGATTTCATCACAACTCCTAACAGCCACATGGTCATTTGGAAAACGCATGATTTCTCTTATAATATAGACCTTGGGGTAAATATGATTAACATATGACAAAGATAATTGGATTTTGTAGGAAATGTTTTGAAATGGTAGAAATCTTGCATATTCACATCACCAAAGACTCAACTCAAACAAAGGCTTGACTGATAAGGCAAGAACATCGGAGACACAAAAGAGGACATTGACTCAAAGGACCTGAAATTGCTCAATACCTAAAGTATGTTAAGTTCCAACTAATTCTCCTAGCTTTACCTCTCCCTCCCCAGGAGCACTTACATTTGTAACAACTGAACAGGTGACTGACTGTACTCTCAATTACCCTTCCACACCCAAGCCAAGCACTCATGTCTGCCTGTGAAAGGTTTCATTGGAAGTCTGCCCATGACATGCCACATGATCACAAGAATGTAGTCTAAACATAAAGAAAAAGAAAAGGGATTTGACCCTGCTGGATATTTAAGGAATTCTGAATGTAGAATTTGAGTTACCTGTGCTTGTCATGAGAGAGTTCTGTTTTAAAGCTAGATTCAACTTTTTCTTCTCCCTCCCTAGATCTGATAGATTGTCCTGAAGGCATCAACCCTCCTGGGTATTTTCTGATGTACTTCTAAATCGAGTCCATATGATTTCTATTGCTTGCTGCTTTTATTTTCTCTTACTGTGAATTTTTCATTGACTTTAATTAAGTTCCCTTTAGGGTTATGAGCTTCTCAGTATCTGATAGAAAGACTTTCATACATTAGAAAAAATTAAGTTGGAAAGACAGCAGTTCGGCCATAAAAGAGGTATTGAATCTAAGTTATGAAAAGGTTAGCCATTTAAATAATCAAGTTAAATAGTATAAAACTTGGGCTAACCTGTCTCTCTGTGAGCATACCATGGGCATGCTAATCCTCACAAAGAGCAACAGGCAGTTGAAGCCCACTTTGAGATCCTGTGGTAATGGGGTCTCCCAGCCAACTTGATGTCATGTATAACTCCATGAAAATCTTCCTTTTGGGAATTAAAGGGCAAAAAGTTCATAATTGTTGTTGAAATCAAGAACAGAAGACTTTAAGAAAGTCCTTCTAAAATTGATGGCCTTGTTTATTCATCACACAACTTGATTTTTATTGTTGTTTTCATTTTTGTTTCTGTTGTTTTGTTTTTATTGTTATTGTTATCATCTTTTAATGTAACATGTCAGATCAAAAAGTGTCCTCTAGGGTAATGATGCACTCAAAAATCATCAATGAAATTTACTTTACTGTCAATAAGTGATATATCCTCTCTCTGCAGAATTTTTTGTTTAATAGAGTAGGACACTCTAGGACCTGATAGTAAAATCCTAACTCCAAGATCCTATGATATTATCTTCCATAATGTTATCCACACTAGCAAGTCTTCCAAGGGTTATGTACAGCAAAAATACTATAAAGGAAAATAAGTATCTTATCATTAGTCAGGAATAACTCATGAAAACCATGAGGACCTTTTCTGCCTTTTTTCCCTTGACTCAAAACTCACCTGCATTGAAAATGCCACCTTGATCCTGTTTCCTGCCTCCTTTCCCCTGAACCCTAGTCTCATTTCAACATGTCCTCACAAACAGGAGAAGTCCCAATGCCATTTTAATAAGTCAGTACCATAGGAAAAACCTATAAAAAGGTAAGGGCCATCAAAGAGAAATAACCTAAAACAGACCCTTCTTACATAAAGATACAGATTTCAATCTCTTTACAACCCATATCAAAATCTTTCATTCTCTCATCTTTCTGTAACAGTCCTGTGAGGTAAGTTAGCAGGTGACATCAGTTGTAAGGGTCTCTGAGCAGTGCTTTGTATGAGAATCAGCTGGAGAATGGGGGTCAGAGTGAGGAATGCACACAGCGTGTACACGTGAGGGAGGGAGAATACACAAACTACGTGCCTGTAATTTCTGATGTAGTCTCTTGCAGGAACCATTGCTTATAACCACTCAGTGCAATTTCTGTAACTGACTTACATGAAGAACATCAAAGTCTTTTTTTAACCACAGAAGTGGAATACTCAACAGAAGTAAACAGATAAATAACAAAAAACATTAACCATGATCAGAGACAATGTGGTTAGCTTACAAAAAGGAAAGCGAGATAATATTGTAAGAGGCTTGAGGGCATACATCATAAAGAAGAGGCTCAAAGGTCTACATTCATGATTTTCCCAGAGGTTCACAGGAGCTTCTAGCTTTTCTGCAAATATGATGCAAAGCAAATATGTTTTCCTGACCACTATTTCTCACCAACATTGGCTGGAGACAGAGAAACCTCTCAGTTCATTTTTCTGTAACACAGGAGTTCAGGAAGAACACTTAAATTCTAGGAACTATTGAAATTCTTTGATTCCCTCATGTGCTGGCTGCCAAACTGCAAATTTAACACAAAATTTTCACCATGTCATACGAATACTTTGCTCTAACACACAGGGACTTCTCTAATTCTGAAAGACAAGAAAAGTTCCATTCTAACACTAATTATATGAATTGTTATTTGTCTCTATCAAAAGAATTGCTATGAACAACCCGGGTCCTTCTAATTAACATAAGATATTTAGAACCAAAACATTCAAAAAATTGCTTTTAAAGTTTATACATAACTTTTCATAGTGAGGAATCACCAAAAACCAAAACTAAAAAATATAATCCTCTCTAAGAAGGTAGCAAAAATTCTAGGGAGACCTAGGTAAAACAATGGGTGTGTGTGTGTGTGTGCTGTTTTTATACTCTTGTACTTTCTAATAACTTAAGAGTCATTGGTTTGATGTCAATTAAAAGACATTTAGGAAATCAAAGTGGAACATCACCTAACAAAGACACACACACAAGTAACATTTAATCCTTCAATTCCCCTCCTGTTTAGCCTCCAAGACATTCAGCCTACCTTATCTATCACCTAAAAAATGTATTAAGTATAAAATTATTTATAATTAATCATATGAAGAGACTTGTGCTTGTTTAAAATAATGATCAGACAGTGAAAACAAACACATATACAAATGATATTTTTATAAGAACCAAATGAAATGGGGGACACACAGTGGTAGAATGTTGGCTTGCCTTTTGTTTATTCACAATCATGGTAATACACTAAGATTTATCATAGTGAATGGCCTTGCCCTTTAAGAACCCACTAGCACAAACTTGTTTCTCAATTTACCACAGCAAATAAATCATAATAAGAAGTCATTTGTTTGTAAAATATTTTCAGCCAAAGTCTATTTCTCCAAAAATAAAAAAAACTCAGGCACTTGTTCCTATATATTTTGATTTCTTAGCTTCTTTGGGAAATTTTCAAATTAATTGCACAAATCACAGGACATCTAGAAAGGTGTCTATATCTGAGTGTTTCATGGAATAAAAATTATTTTTATTTTAGTTTTTAAAATTTATTTTTATGAACATATAGGGTCTTGAGACTTTCAGGAAGATGGCAGAATGGTAAGCAGCAGAGAAGGTCTTGAGGCTTCTGGGAAGATAGTAGAGGGGTAAGCCACAGAGAAAGAGACTCTCTGAGATTTGGTGTCCAGACACTGGAGTATAGCAAGATGAGGAACAGAAGAAGGGGAGAGGTGGGTCCCCTGGACCCAGAAAGGATCTGAAGCAAGAATTGAAGCCAAGAGGGGAGAGCAAAAAGAGAAACTTCAGTGAAGAAGAACAAGATAGCCAATGCAGGCTTCTCCCTGAGTCAGGACTCCCCAAGCAGGAAAAGCAGTTCAAGCCTGCAGACTTATGGTGACTACTGGAAACCTAGAGGCCTCCATGGAGAGACACAGCAGAGCAATGGAACAGTGGTTGCCATGGACTGCACTGGCTGGTGAGTGGCACAGATTCAGCTGTCCTGTGGGAGATGGCAATTGGCCAGGAGCTGTCTTGGAGGCACCAACTGAACTCAGAACAACTGCTGGCTCCATTTAGCAGCTCCCAGCTGAGTTCAAGCCCATAGAAATGTGCTTACTGCTGCAGGCTGAATGGGTCTGGTCGCAGCCTCACAGTCAGAAACCAGCCTGAACTTCAGGGGAAATAAATGTGCAGCCTCACGGAGATTATCCACTATCCCACTGGAAAGCTACTGCTGGATTTCTGGGATAAATCAATGTGCATCTGGACTCTGTCTCCACACATTGTCTACCAGTGACAGCAGGGACAAGCCTTGAGGTAAGCATTCTCTCTCTCTCTCTCTCTCTCTCTCTCTCTCTCTCTCTCTCTCTCTTTCTCTTTCTCTGTTTCTGTCCTTGCTTTATTTTGTTTTGCTTTCCTGGGATTTTTCTTTATTGTTCAATCTTGTTTTTATATGAGTGTGAACATGGTTTCTAGTTTTTCTATGGTTGTTGTTCTGTTCTGTTCTTCCTTTTATTTCTTTTTCTCTTTCCTTCCTTCTAATCACTTCATTTTATTCTATTTCTTTATCTTCCCCAATGCCTTTTAAATTTTTGCCCCAAGGGTAAAATTGGCCTACTGAGGGCTTATTCACTGCATACAATTTTCTGATTTGTTTTAGATTTTGTTATAATACCACAAATCTAGTTCATATGGTAAAAGGTGGCAAATAAATGGTTAGTTATTTTCAGTTTGTCATTTTCTAGTTATGTTTGATGCTAATGTTATTGCTGATTGTACCACTTTAGTCAAAGTGACATAATTGTTCTAACCAACTGTGCTTCCTGGTATAGCAAGACTGCCTAAGGTCATGGAAAATACTGCAGGTCAGTGCTAAAGGACTAGTGGCTGGGCCAAGTAGGCAACAACTTCTTATCCCTAATAAATTGAAGAGGTAGGATACTGCAACAGACTCAAAACTCAAATGCCAGCTATATCTGGAAGACACCTCTGAGAGCTAATCATTTCCTAAGAATTCTAAATACTAGCAATAAACTTACTCACCATAGGCAATTTACAACCATCAACCTAGGAATTAAACTAAAAACACAAATAGAAAATGAGAAGACATTTAAACAAGATGTGACCCTAGACATCTAGTTCACTAAAGGCAAACCCAGGGTGCAAAGTGGTAGAACAATCCAAAAGCCACCTACTGGGCCTCTCTGAAGTAACAACAAAGCAAATGAATGAGACTCTAGAGAAAATCAAGTCAGAAATAATTTCTCAGATAACTACAGAGATGGTGACCACAATGAAAAACATGCTTAGTGACTACAGAGAAGATATGAGAAGAAAAAATAAAGGAGCTTAGGAAAATGATGGAGATTTTGAATGTCCAACAGAGGAGAGAAATGGAATGTATAGAACAGATTCAGATAGATATCCAGGAGACTAAAAATTTCATTGAAAGTATCTGCAGCAGAATAAACCATTGTGAGAACAGAATCTCAGACATAGAAGATGGGCTTGCCATTAGCAAACATGGAAAGAAACATTTCTTAAAAATAGCAAGGACCCAGGAGAAATAAATCCAGCAGCTACTAGATGATGCAAAGAATAATAACATAAGATTGATTAGAGTCAATAAAAAAGCAGGAGATACCACAAATAATATCAAAAACCTGCTCACAGACATCATGGCACAAAACTTCCCAGACGGAGAAAAAGAATTTGACATACAGATAAGTGGGGCATATAGAGCTCCAGTTAGCCATGACCCCCCAAAAAAAAAAGAACATATATGGTCTTATAGCTAAACAAATTATTTATTTCTTTGATTATACCAATAAATGATTTAAGTGGGTGAATGCAAAAAATAACTTACAGGGAAGACAAGACTGGAAACACAGCAGTAACTCAGGCATCTTGGCCTAGGTCATAGGGATAATGATTGAGGATATTAAACATAAAATATCTGGATGTAAAGAAAAAAAATAATGGATATACAGAATAAGAGAAGAATTGAATCAAAGATAACTTAAGTAACTCAGAGTACGATCATTCTATGTACTGAGAAGATCAAAAGAAGGATAAAAAGAAACAAAATATAAGCTTGATACATAACATCAAATACAGGGTGCACTTGAAGCCATGAAATTGCTTGGCAAAGGTATGTAAATGGAAGGCTCACAGAAGGTGCGATATTTAAAGGTCAAATGGAGGGAAAAAAAGAGAAAACAAGTGAAGAGAAAATCAGGTAGAAAGACAGAGACAAATTTCAGAATAGAAGGACTGGAAGAGCTCATCTCTAGTGGAGTTCCTCTGCTACCTCCATGGCTGGCTCACTTTTATTAGCAAGCAAGAAGCACAGAGGGAGGGACAGCACACAGTTCATGGAACAGTAACTATAGAAGATAGGTGGACAAGGATCAAGTTAATATGGAACCATATTTTCTCTAAAACCAAATGCCTGTACTTTGACAACTACCCTCAGCAGATGTTATCTTGCCTCAGGAGTACTGGGTTATAAGCATTCCACCCATAGCCATGGTGCACAGCTTTCTATGTACCTCCTTGTTCCTGAAGCCAGTCACACTGACCCAGAGACTGCAGGGTTTAAGTTACATAGTCTGGCTCTTCATGAACTATCACATACCCTGGTCCCCAACGGAAATAATGATGAGTGCAGAGCTTATGATGGGAAAGTGGGAAAGTTACACTTTTACTGGATATTTAAAGGAAAATAATCTACATGATCAGCTATGCCAAGGAATGTGATACAGGAAGGAAATGAGCAGAAAAACAAAAACAGTGTGACTACAAGCATCGTTGTGGAGAAGAGCAAACTACAGAAGTACAGTAGGTTAACCAGATTTGACTGCCCAGTGGAAATTTGTAGCTATGGTTATATTATGATAGCAGATGATTAATGTAAGCCTTGTCTTACTCATTTTTCTCTCACTGAGAAAAAATATCCAACACCCAAAATTAAAGTGGGAAAGATTTATTAAGCTCACAGTTTGTAGAGTTTTCAATCCATAATCAGCTGGCTCTGAGGAAGGGTGACATGGCAAATAAACATTGCAGAGGAAATGGTTCATTGTGGGCAGAAGGTAGCAAAGCAAGCAAGAGATCTTAACAGCTTCCTTCTGCCCTTTTTTATATTCTATATAGGATACTGGGACAGAGCACTACCAAACCAGTGGACTGATTTAGTAATTGCACGTCCTTAATACCAGCATCACACATTCTGGGTTCAGTCACTTCTGAAAAAACCCCATCTATGACAAATGAGACTTTAGGGGAACATCTAGACACAAAACGTAACAGCCAATTTTTACGTTTTTTTCTTTTTTAAGAAAGAAAATATCAAAGATAGAATAACAAAATACAATCAAGGTACAAATTCAAACATAACTTCAATGATCAATGTAAGCCTGTGCCCCAAATAATTGGTGTCCTATGACTTGTAGTGCTCAGTAAATTCAAAGAAGAGTGTAATATTTGCAAGCACAGACTGTGGAGTCACACAACTCTACCACTATGTAGCCACAGGATCTCAGACCCTACAAACCTGTTTTCATATGGATAGAGAAGAAAGTGTGTTTACCTCAAGGAGTTATTAGGAGGATTAAATGTGTGCTAATGTGGGTTAAGTAGGCACTATGGAGACTGACACATAGTAATTAGCCAATAAATAGAAGTGATTCTTATTACTTGTAAAATGCAAGACTGAGTTTACAAAAATGTTTACATTGTCAGTGTTGCTTTACCTACTGGTCTCTGACCTGTAAACTGACCACAACTGGAAATAAAATGGGGCAAAGTACAGCTACTTGGATAATTAGCAAATGTAATATTAAGGACTGACTATTCTCTACTATTTCTTGTGATTTAGTGTCTTTAATCTTCATTCCTATGATTTTAACTTTTCAACTCAAAACATAATGTAAATGTCTAATCTTTTATTCAGGCCTAATTATAGTTCTGTAAAACAAACTCTTTATTGTCATTATTCCAATGGAGATTTTACTTCCAATGAAGCAAAGATCCACCCTTGATTTATGGCAAGAAATTTATAAGGTTCAAAAATAAAAAGAAGCTATCAAAATGCAGTTAATATTCAACTATGTTAATGAAGGGAAAAATGAACTCTGATATTTCACACATTAATAAATGTGTGGGCCACAACAGGAAAACCAGTTCCTAAAATATCAGAACAATGGAGAAAGTGCAAAGGGTACATCCTGCAGAAGAAAATAAGGTAGTCCAGAAGTTCAAAGGCATGTCCAGAAATGAAAGGCAGACAGCTAGCTCCTTTATCAGAGGTAGGAAATTAATGTATTTTCAACTATTGAAATTAATATGCTTGTTCTCCATAAAACTGATCATTAATTTTATGCATCAGTTAAAAATATAAAGAAACTCAAGTTAAGAAAAAATTTCATGTCAATTTATTCAATCATTCCATCATCAATTTGGGTAATATAGAGGTGAAAGTGATGACACATGATTCTAATCACAGCACTCTGGTAGACTGAGGTAGGAGGATGCCAAGTTCAAGGCCAGCCTGAGAAATTTACAATATTTTTTCTCAAAAATAAAAAATAAATTTTAAAAAGGGATGGGATATAGTTCAGTGATGGCTGTAAGCCAGCATTGTCCCCATAGATACTAATGAGTCCCTATAGATGCTGAAAACATTGGGTTTCCTGTTTGCAAATACTTTCCATATAAAAAACCACCATGGTCTAGAGGCACCCATCCAGGATTTTAAAGAAAGTAAATTTTTGTTGTATTGGGAATTGATATCAGAGCCTCACACATACTACATAAGCATTCTACCGCTCAGCTCCATTATTAGATATTTTTATTTTATTTCAAGCTAGGGCCTCACTAAGTTGACCAGGCTGGCTTCAAACTTGCAGTCCTCTGCCTTAGCCTCCCAAGAAGCTGGGGTTACAGGCATGCATCACCATACTCAGGCTCAAATAAATTTTTCATGTTCATAAAAAGTAGTAAGTATATATTTTCACATTTACTTGATATACTTGGAGCATGCTCTAAATAGTCATTGTGATGGAACAACTTTTGCAATATCAGAAGTTTTATTTTATTTTTTTTACTTTGAAGAGAATAAACCCAAATGAAATAAGAAATAAAGCAAAATAGTCAAAACAAAACAATGAACATGGTACATGACTTCAAAACAAGATAAAAGGAACTCAATAATGGCTACCATAATGCCTCTTGTTATCTTCAAAATAACTGCCCATCCCATCAAGCACAATAAAATCAAACAAAACAGAACACAATAAAAACCAATAAAAACAAAACAATGAAAGTAATACAAGACCTCAAAACAAGAAATAGTAAAGCAACAGTGGCTACCATAATGCCTCTTGTTATCTTCAAAATAGTTGCCTATACCATCAGACATAATACAATCAAACATAACAGAATAGAATAAAATCAATCAAAACAGAACAATGAAAGCAATACGGAGCATCAAAACAAGATAATAGGAAATCAATAATGGCTACCATAATATATTTTGTTATCTTTGAAATATCTGTCCATCCCATCAAATACAATAAAATTAGACAAGATGAAACAGAATAAAACCAAACTAAACAGAACAATGATAACAACATGGGTTTCAAATCATCACGATACATTAACAATTGCCACTGCCTTCCCCTCTTAGACATTTCCTCATCTTTCACTTTCACAATATGTATTGTGCATTTTAGATCCTACTAACTCTTTAGTCTTTCTTATACTAGGAAGACAACATGAAATTCACCCATATGACTCTGAACCATTTCATCCATGAGCATGATCTTGAGTTGTATCCATTTGTCTACAAGAGCCTTGAGGTTATCTTCCTTTATACCTGAGCAGGCTTCCATTGTATAAAAATGACATGTCTTTCTTATCCATTTTGTAGTTGATGGGCAAGCTACCCCTACTTTTTTTCTGGCTCCCTGTAACATAGAGTATTGCTCTCTGTCCTTTGATTTTCAGTCTATGAATTTTTTCTAGTTAAATGTGTTTCTTGTATAAAACACATTGATGGATCTTGTCTTCTGACCCACTCTGCCTGTGTTTCTTTCTCTTGGTGCAGTGAGGCCATCTACATTAATGGTTATGGCCAACTTACAGTGCCTTGTCTCTGCCATGCTATTTTCCTGCCATTGGCTCCCTAGTTTTCCCCTCCATTCAATTGCCTACCCCACTTGATGGTCCCCTTCTGCTGCTATTCCTGAGACCGTGGTCATTTTTATCTCTCTCTAGAATGCCCTTTAGTATTCTTTGTAGGGTTGATTTGAAGGTCATGAATTTCTTCAGTTGTTCTTTGTCATGGAAGTATCTTGTTTCTCCATTAATTTTGAAGGAAAGTTTTGCAGGGTATATGAGTCTGGGTTGGAAGTTGTTTTCTTTCAGGACTTGCAATACTCAGTCCAGGCTCTTCTTGACTTGATGGTTTGTGTTGAGAAGTCTGTCATGATTCTGATGGGTTTTCTTTAATAGGTGATCTGTTTCTTTTCTCTATCAGCTTTTAATATTCTGTTCTTCTGTTGAATTTCTGGGATCTTGATTATTATATGTCTGGGTGTGGATTTGTTTTGGTTATGGCTAGCTGGAGTTCAGTATGCCTCACTTCTCTAAATGTCACTTCCTTATCCCAAGCTTGGGAAGTTTTCTGATATCATCACTGTAAATAGACTTCTAATGTCATTTCTGTTAACCCCTGCTTTTTCACTAACACCTTTTATTCTTAAGCTATGTTTCTTTGTGTTGTCTTGCAGCAGTTGAATTGTTACTTCCTGGTTCCTTGTTATTTTTAAGAGATCTTTCCTTTCATGATTGCAAGCTGCAAACCTATCCTCAAGGTTTGAAAGTCTATCTTCTGTTTCTTTCAAGCAGTTTTGCCAGCTTGCAATGGAGTTTTTAATGTCCTGGATATCTCTTTGAATCTGTTTCATGCATTCTAAATCTCTTTTATATTGTTCATTCAATGTTTCCCTCGTTTTCCTATGCTCTTCAATTTTTTTATCTATGTCTTCTTTAGGGGTGCTTAGCAATTATTTTATTATATTTTTCATTTCTTCTTTTACCTGAGATAGTATTTCTGTTCTAATTCCTTTTATAGCCTTGTGAAGTTATCTCTTTACTTCAATTGCCATCACTTCAGATATTTCAGGTGTGTGACTCCTGATCTCTTCTGTGTTTACCTCTCCTGGACTTGCTCTGTTTGGGTTGGAGTTCAGAGACTCCCTTTTGCTTCTTCATTTTGACATATTCCTGGGTTCTTCTAGACAAGTGGGTAATGGGGTTCCAGGCACATCCTGTATTGGCTATAATTTTTCTGCAGCAAGACTGTTTGGTTCTTCTGGCCAGTGCTGGATATGGGTATCTAAAGGTGGCCATTGGGTGCACTGGCACAGGTCTGTCTGTTGCTTTGCCCAGTGGCTGGTGGTGTGCATGCAGGAGTGGGGCTAGTCACCACCTTCTACCTGGTTACCAAAAGGAATCTTCCATGATGGTTGCCAAAATGTGCATGGGAGTGTGCATGGGATGGAGCTAACCACCACCTGCCAACCTGAGCTTGTCACCAGTGGGAATCCTCCATGATGGCCCCTGGAGTGTCCACAGGGGCAAGACTAGCCACCACCTCCAGACCGAGCTGGCTGCTGGTGGGGAACCTCTGTGAAGACCACTGGAATGCGCACAATGGGGGACTCCATCCAAGCAATTTCTGGTCTGCA
>RJWT010031293.1:0-14412 GCA_004365215.1 Cuniculus paca | reverse complement strand
ATGTAAGGTCGGAATGGGGGCGTTTTTCCCTTTTTTGGCGCGGTTTGCTCTTGCCCCCTTGCAGCCGCCATGAACGGCTGCCACTCAGCTACGCCACCCTGCCTTGGAACCAGCTGAGTATGGACTGAAGCCCCCAAAACTGTAAGCTAAATTAAACCACTCCTTCCTTCACTTTGGGCGTCAGGTATTTTGTCTCAACAACGAGAGAAACAGTAACCAAGACACTAAGCTAAGGTAGAGGATGTACATAAGTGGAACAGTGTCCCTGGTTTCAGTTTCCAGTACCAGGAAAAACAGAAAGCAGATCAACTAGGAGAACCTGTGGGCCATGTTGAGGGGCTGGGAGGTGGGATTTTTTTCCACATGTGGTGGCAGCCCTTGAAGGGGAGATCTATTCACTGCTGAGAACAATCAATGTATTCGAGCTAGGCTATTCCAGGTCTTGAGACAGAGTAGCAACAAGCATTGCTATGCAAGGACTGGAAATAGATTCTATATAACCGACCAGAGAACGAAGCAAGTCAATTTCAGACTGTCCCAAAGATTCAGAACACAAGAAACAGAGTAAAGAGACCAAAGATATTTAGGTCAACTTTACATAGATTAACAGTAATGCCTCTTTACAGGGCAGAAATCAGAGGGAGTCCGAAACAAAGTGAGGGAGGGAGAAGAAACTGACACATAATACGGGTCCCGGCCACAATCAAGGCCGCAGGGAGCTATCAGGGTAACTGCGAGCGAGTAACCCAGGGCCTCGAGTGTACGTGCAAACGCCCGGGTACCCGGTCTCGTGGGCGCTGGGAACAGATCATTTCCGTCTGGCGCGAGCAGCGCCACTTGCCCTAAACTGACCGATAAACTCCACCGCCCACCTGCGACCTTTCCTGCACCTCGCGAGACGCAGCAGCGACTCCCACCCGGAGAGGGGCCGCGAGCGGTGCAGGAGACGCGCGTCGGCCCAGCCCGTCCGGCCTCCCTGTGCCAGGGCGGTGCGGGCCGAGGGCGGCGGGAGCCTCTGTGGAGGCCGCGTCCCCTCAGGTCGCTGGAAGCCGCCGTCCGCCCGCGCGCGTCTCCGCCCGGCTCGGACAGCAAGGGTCGCCGGAGCGCCGTCCACTCACCCGCGGCGCCTCCATCCGCGCCGCCATCCCGAGACCGGCTCCTCCCCAGCCCACGCGGGCACCACACCGCCCCGCGGTCCCAGCTCCACAGCTCGGTGCGGCCCCTGTACGGTAAGCCCCAGCGGGACCGGAAGTCCCGGTCCCTCACGCAAGGCCGTGTCCCCGCCCCTTCCGGTGACGACACGGGCAAGGCGCGCCCCAGTCCCGCTGCCTTCTGGGTAAAGAAGTTTCAGCCTACAACTCCCGGAGAGTGAATACTCTGCGCCAATCGGTGCTCTGCGGACTGGGTCGCTGTTAAGGTGTCCCAGGGCTGTGACAGAGGAGAAGGAGCCTGGATACTCTTACGTGAGACATACGCTTATGCTCTGGGAAATTTGTTTGAAATGCTCTTCAGGGCTTAAGTAAGCGAACTCTATCATAAATTCCAAATTTTCTCGTTACTCTGTACCTCAGCATCCCCCACACACTGGCTGTTTGCATTTTCCCAGATTGAATTAGACTGGTCTCTGACACAAGGTCCTCTTCTGCCTGCCCGAGACAGACTTGGAGACACTGCAAAGCACCGGGGGGCGCTCCTGCCTTTTCAGTCGGAATGCATCTTGACACCCAATACAGGCAGCTTCCCTTGGTCCACCCTCTCTCAGGTCCTCACCTGATCTTCTCCCCACGTTGTTCCCTCCCTGTTCTCCTGGGACCTGGGAGTTGAGGAAATCCTTAGCTTTCAGGTGTGTCTCTGAATGTAATTTCGGACCCTGTAGCTGTACTCCTTGAAGACCCAGCAAAGACCCCCCCCATCCAAAATATTTACTTGGACAAGAACTACACTCATTTGTACCTGTGACGTAAAATACTATTGATGCTTTTCAAATACCGTCCTGAGCCCTACCATTGGCTTTGCGAGATTCACTTTGTTGGTCAGTGTCAAGAGAGAAAAAGCTCACACAGAGCTATGACAGATAGGCTGAGGAAGAGATGTGAGCCATCCTTATAATAATAGGAAAAGACTGAAAGCATTGTTTCTGAGAAATTTCTGGATAAATGTATGAAGATGCTCGACATTAGGTGTGGAATATAAAAAAGTGGATTTAGTTTAGATAAAATTAGATGATTAACATACAATTTAAGCTTTTGTCATTATCCAAATGTACATATGTAGGTAGATATACATCTTCTACCTTTCTTTTATTTTTTAACAATATATTTCCCAAAAGGGCTTTTACAGTTTTGTAGTCAGTTTCACAAAAACATGCTATTTTTGTATTTTTCACTGTGTTAGCTTTCCATCATTGTGCCAGAATACCTAAGAAAATCAAGTTAAAGGAGGAAAGGTTTATTTTGACTCATGGTTTCAGAGATTTTAGTCTATGATCCATGTACTACATTACTCGGACTTGAATTAAGGCAGAACATAATGGCAGGTGGAGTATGTGGAAGAGCAGGCTGCACCAAGGAAAGAAGAAAGAGATCTAGTACCCAAAGACATGTCCCCAAGGTCCCACTCCCTACAACTAGGTCTTACCGCCTAAGTTTTAATTTCTTACCAGTAGCCCTTCCTATTATGACATATCAGTGGACTAATCCATTAATGAGTTTGGATTCCTCTTGACCCAGTCAGTCAAGCAAAACCCACTTCTGAACAATGCTGTATTGGGGAATCAAACCTTCAATGCATGAGACTTATGCAGACAGTCCATATCAAAAGTGTAACTAAGAATATCTTCAGAAGAGACCTAGAATAGCAAGAGCAATTTGGGGCAACAAAGGCAAGGCAGGAGGCCTCATGAATCTGGACTTGAAATTGTATTATAAAGTTACTATGATAAAATCAGCCTGGTACTGGCAAAACAAAACAAAACAAAAAACAAAAACAAAAAAACCAGATCTGAGGACCAGTGGGACGGATTATGCAGATACAACTACAAACACACTCAGTCACTTTATCTTTGACAAAAGGGCCAACCATTGTCACTAGAAGAAAGACAGCCTCTTTAATAAGTGCTGTTGGAAAAACTGGCTCTCTACATGCCAAAGACTTAAACTAAATCCATGTGTTTCACCATGCACTAAACTAAAGTCAAAATGGATCAAGGATCTAAATAAATATTAAGACAGAAACATTAAATCTACTGGAAGAGAAGATACGCAGAAATCTTGAAGACATAGATGCAGGCAAAGAATTCATGCAACCGAGGCTGAATGGGAAATACTACTAAGAATCAACAACTGGGATCTTACCATGTTAAAATGTTTTTGCACAACAAAAGAAATCAACAGAGTGAAAAGAAAACCCACAGAGTGGGAAAAAATTTTAGCCAGTTCTCCCTCAGACAAAAGACTTCTATCTAGAACATATAAAGAACTTAAAAATATCAGGACCCCCAAATTCAAAGATCAAATCCAAAAATGGGCATGAGATGAATACACAATTCTCAGAGGAATAATTACAAATGGCAAATAAATATATAAAAAAATGTTCAACATCATTGGTAAATTGAGAAATGCAAATTAAGACAACACTGAGATGCCATCTAACTCCAGGAAGAATGACTATCATCAAGAAATTAACCAATAACAAATTTTGGAGGGACTGTGGGGTAAAAGGAACCCATCTTTACTGTTGGTGAGAGTGTAGACTGGTGAAACCACTGTGGAAACTAGTGTGGAGATTCCTCAAAAACCTAGGTTTGAAGGCCTCATTTGACTCAGCTATTCTCCTTCTGGGAATTTTCCCAGACAAGTCGAAAACATCAAACCACAGCAATATATGTGCACTGATGTTTACAGCAGCACAATTTGTACTACCTAAACCTTGGACACAACCCAAATGCCCAACAACTGAGGAATGAATAAAAAAGATGTTGTTGTTTTACAGAATGGAGTATTACTCAGCCATAAAGGATAAACAAGACTTTTATAGGTAAATGGATGCAACTTGATATGGATGCATACTGATAAGTAAAATATATCAGACTCACATGTGTACACATCATACTGTCTCCCTAGTGTAAGAACTGAAAGAGTAAATAAGATCCAAAATGTATGATAGCTATTGTGAAATAAGAAAAAAAGCTGAAAAGGAAAGAACAATTGGGATGGGGGAAAGGAGAAAAGAAAGAAGGGAAAAAATATATATATGATATATGAATACAAGATATATAAATACACAAAAGAATATATATAAACAAGATACCTAAAGTAATTATACTACTTTCTATTAGTTCATTGAAAAGAACAGTTTGTGCTTATATTGTTTGATCAGTCTTTCATGCCTATATATTGTAATCTGAGCAATTACTTTGAAGATAACAATATGCTGTATATTAGCCTTTGTTAATCTCTTATTATCTTGATTTGCAATTCTCATTGTTTTTATTGTTTTTTCTCTTTAAAAAAAAAAAGCTCTTACAGCCAGATGTGGTGCATGCACCTGTAATGCCATCACTCAAGAGGCTGAAGCGGGAGGATTGCAGCAAATTTGAGACCATCCTGGGCTACGAAGTGAGTTCAAGGCCAGTCTGAACTGTATAGTGACCTTGCCTCAAAAAGAGAAAATGAGAACTTTGAATGTATAAGATGTTAATAAAATTAAACAAGCTCCCTCATTTCTTTGAACACCCATAACTCCACACTTGAGTGCATCTTGTATTTACCTCTAATAAAGATTTCTCGTATCTGTTTACAAACATAAATAAAACTAAATAAGCTTTTTAAAAAAATAATGGAAATCACTGCATTTTCTTCACATAAAAAGTTTAAAATATTTTCTAATTTTCATTCCATTTTAAAGAATTCTAATTTTTAAATCATGTTTAATTGTGGTTTCTGATAGGAAAAAACCCTTGAATTCTGTGCTACTGTTAGAGAAGTATGTACCATAATATTTTGACAAATTGATACATTTTAGAATAGAAAACCATAGAATATCTTTTTAAGTTTTATTGTCATTTTATGGTCATTTACCAATCTTTTTAAAGCATATGATTATATCTAAAGAACTACCTGTTCAAATACAGACCTTGACATCATTTAATTTTGGACTTCTAATAATTTTATGACTGTCATTACTCAGGTTATTATTCATACCTTCTTTTTATATGTTGTATATGGTTAAATATTTTACACATAATAATTATTTGCTTAAAATAGTATCTAATTATTATAAAATTAAAAGGCCACTAGCTTGTACTATGTATAATGATGTTTTCATAAGCCTTAAAATTATAAAAATATATTCTGCCATTTTTGCAAGGCTATTTTTTCTTCACTACAAATTTTATCTATCGATTTCCAGGCATATAATATATTTTGATCATATCAGTCCTCCATTACAGCAGTTGCCCTTACTTCCTCTTTATTCCCTTCCTTTTATCAAATACTTGTCTTCCCTCTACTTTGTTGTCTTCTTGTATTACATTCCACATATTAAGGAGAACGTGATATTTGTCTTTCTAAGGCTGGCACATTTCATCCACCATAATGATGTCCAGATATATCCAATTTTCTTTTTTATTTTAAAGAGAAAAAACCCAGAAAAATCAAGAAGCAAACAATCAAAAAACAACAACAAAAACAAAATGACAACAACAGCATCAAAAAACAATAGCGATATAGAATTTCAAAACAAGATGATAGGACGTTAACAATGGTTGTTATATTCCATATTGTTACTTTCAAAATAGTTGCTCATGTTACAAGATATAGGCAGGCAAGATTGATGAAACAATGTAATTTCCCTTTCAGCAGTTTCCCTTTTACTATATCTATTGTAACTTTTGGATCTTATTTACTATTTCAGTTGCTTACACTAGCAAGACAATATGGTGTTTACTCATGCAAGTCTGATTTCACTTATGAGTATGGTTTCTAGTTGCATCCATTTACCTATAAAAGACTCAAACTTATCCTCCTTTATAGCTGAGTAATACTTCATTGTATAAAAAATGCCACATGTTTTTAATCCATTCCTCAGTTGATGAGCATTTGCATTGTTTCCAAGATCTGTCTATGACTGTGCAATTATAAACACAGGTGTGCATGTATTGCTGTGGTATGATGTTTTCAGTTCTTCTGGGAAAATTCCCAGAAGGGGAATAGCTGGGTTAAATGGAACCTCTAGTCTTAGTTTTCTGAGTAATCTTCACACTGACTTCCACAGTGGTTATACCAGTCTATACTCCCACCAACAAAGAAGAAGGGTTCCTTTTTCCCCACCACCCCACCAGCATTTGTTATTGGTTAATTTCTTGATGTTAGCCATTCTTTGGGGAGTGAGATGATGTCTCAGGGTTGTTTTAATTTGCATTTCTCAATTGACCAATGATGTTGAACTTTTTTTATATATTTATTTGCCATTTGTAATTATTCATCTGAGAATTGTGTATTCATCTCAGATGCCCATTTTTGGATTTGGTCTTTGAATTTGAGGGCCTGATTTATTTCAATTCTTTGTACATTCTAGATAAAAGTCCTTTGTCTGTGGTACAGTTGGCAGAAATCTTTTCCCAATCTGTGGGTTTTCTTTTCATTCTATTAGTGATTTCTTTCAATGTGCAAAAACTTTTTAAAAAGACAAGATTCCAGTTATTGATTCTTTGAAGTACTTCCTGTGCAGTTTGGTTTTTGTTCATGAATGCTTTTCCTACCTACCTATGTCCTTGAGATTTGTACTCACTTTGTCTTCCATTAGGTTTAGTGTTTCTGTCTTAATATTTAGATCATTGATGCATTTTGAGTTTAGTTTAGTGCGTGGTGATAGGCAAGGGTCTAGTTTAAGTGTTCAGCATGTAGAGAGTCAGTTTTTCCAACACTAGTTATTAAAGAGGCTGTCTTTCTTCCAGTGACAATTGTCGAACCTTTTGTCAAAGATAAAGTGGATAAGTATGTTTGTAGTTGTGTCTGTATCTTCTGTTCTGTTCCATTGATCCTCAGGTCTGTTTTTTTTGTTTTTTGTTTTTTTTTTTTTGCCAGTACCATGCTGATTTTATCATAGTAGCTTTATAATATAATTTCAAGTCAGGGATTGTGATACCTCCTGCCTTGCCTTTGTTTCCCAGTATTTCCTTTGCTGTTTTAGGTCTCTTATGGTTCCACATCAATTTCAGGAATGTTTCCTTTAAATCTGTGAGGTATGCTAAAGGTATTTTAATTGAGATTGCATTAAATCTATATAACAGTTTTGGAAGTGTGGCCGTTTTCACAATATTGGTTCTTCCTATCCACGAGCAAGGATTATCATTCCATTTTCTGAATTTCCCTTCAATTTCTTTTTTTCAGATGCTGTAATTTTCAATGTATAAATATTTTACTTCCTTTTTTAGATTGATTCCTAAGTTGACTAGGAATCATTCCTTTGTTAAACTGATGCCTAGATTTTCTTGATGTTATTGTGAAATGTGTGGTTTCCCTAATTTCTCTCTCATTGAGTTTGTTGTTTGTGCCCAGGAATGCTATTGACTTTTCAGTATTGACTTTGTACCCAGTTACACTGAATTTGCTCATTAAGTCTAGAAGTCTGTTGAAGGAGTCTTTGGGGTCTTCTATGTAGAGTATCATGTCATCTGTGAATAATGATAATTTAAGTTCTGCCTTTGCTATCTTTATTCCTTTTATTTCTCTCTCTTGTATAACTGCTCTGGCTAATGTTTCCAGAACTATAGTGAATGGAAGTGTTGATCATGGACGTACTTGCCTTGTTCCTGATTTTAGAGTGAAAGCTTTCAGTTTTTGACCATTTAGTATAGTGTTGGTTGTTGGTTCATCATAGATGGCTTTTATCAGGTTGAGGTAAAGACAATCTATTCTGATTTTCTCTAGGGTTTTTGCCATGAGCGACTGTCAGACTCTGTCAAAAGCTGTCTATGCATTTATTGAGATCATTGTGTGATTTTTTTTTGTCTTTGGCTCTGTTGATGTAGTGTATTATGTTCATTGATTTGCATATGTTGAAACATCCTTGCATCGCTAGGATGAATCCCACTTGGTCATGGTGTATAATCTTCTTGATGACTTGCTGTATTCTGTTTGCCAGTATTTTATTGAGGATTTTTGCATCTATGTTCATTAAGGAGATTAGCCTTAGTTCTTCTTTTTCAGCAGAGTCTTTTTCTGATTTTGCCATCAGGGTAATACTAGCCTCCAGGAATGAGTGAGGGAGAAATGCTTCCCTTTCAATTTGGCATTAAACCTTCTCTAAATTTTTTGTAGAATTCAGCCAAGAATCCATCAGGGCCTTGGATTTTCTTTGTTGGTAAGTTTTTAATTACATTTTCAATTTGATTAACTGATATTGGTTTACTAAAAATTTTTGTATCTTCTTGATTCTGCTTTGGTAATTCATCTGTTTATAGGAGTCCATTTCTTCTATGTTTTCCATCCTGTGCAACAAAAGATTTTGGAAGTAGGGTTTTTTTTTTTTTGTCTTTTTGGTACAATGTCTCACTGTGAAGTTCAGGATGGTCTTGAGCTCACTTTATAGCCCTGTGTAGTCTTGACCTTGCAGCGATCCTCCTGCCTCAGCCTCCTGAGTGCTGGGATTACAGGAGTGTGCCACTATGACTGGCTTCAAAGTAGGGATTGATCTGAATTTACACAGGATCTGTAGCAATTTCACCCTATTCCTTCCTTATTGCATGAATTTGACTTTTTATCTTTTTTTCATAAGGTCGGCTAGGGGTTTATCAATTGTATTTAGTCTTTCAAAGATTCGACTCTTCATTTATTCTTTGTGTTGTTTTCTTAGTCTCAATTGTGTTAATTTCTGCTCTGCTCTGCTCTTTGTAATTTCCTTCCTTGTATGCACTTTGGGCTTAACTTACTTTTGTTTTTCTAGAAACTTGAGGTGCAGCATTAGGTTATTTGTGCTTATGCTGTTTTCCTGATATAAGAATTCACCATTATAAATTTCCTTCTTAGTACTGCTCTCATTGTGTCCCACAGGTTCCTGTAAGTTGTGGGTGCATTTTCTTTTAACTGTTGATATTGTTTAATTTCTTTAATTTCATCTGTGACCCATTGGTTGTTCAGAAGGGTGTTATTTAATTTCCATGTGTTTATAGAGTTTCTGCAGTTTCTTTTGTCATTAATTTCCAATTTCATTGCACTATTCCACACAGATAATATGTGTGGAATAATTTCAACTCCTTTGCATTTACTTAAGCATGTTTTATGGGCTAGTATATTGTCTATTTTAGAGAATGTTCCATATGTAGCTGAGAAGAATGTGTATTCTCCTTTTGTTGAGTCTAACACTGCAAACTTCTACTAAGTCCTTTTGTACACAGGTTTGGTTCGGTCCTGTTATTTCTTTGCTGATTGTTTTTGTCTAGTTGATCTATCTCTGTGTCAATGGGGCATTATGGTCCCCTGTTACAGTTGTGTTATTGTTTATTTGGTTTTTCATGCCTATTAATATTGGTCTTATATAGTTATTTGCTCCTGTATTTGGTGCATATATATGATTGTTATCTCTTCCTCTTGAACTTTTCCCCTAACAAGTATGTAGGGCCTTTTATCTCTTTTGATCATTCTTGGCTTGAAGCTTACATTGTCTGCGAAGAGACTAGCTACCCCTGCCTTTTTCTGGGTTCCTGTTGCATGGAGTCTTGTTTTACATCCTTTGACTTTAAGTATATGAATTTCTTTTTGAGTTAAATGTGTTTCTTGTATGCAGCATACTGTTAAATCTTGTTTCTTCATCCATTCTGCTAGTCTACTTCTTTTGATTGGTGAAATGAGGCCATTTACATTGATGGATATACTTCATATGCATTGGCTTATCTTTGTCATGTTATTTTCCTGCTGTTGTTTCACTAATTTCCCCATTTAATTGCTTAACTTGCTTGATGGTTTCTTTCTTTCATTGTTCTTTGAAATGTGGTCCTTTCTATTCTTGTCTAGAGTATCTTTCAGTACTCTTTGTAGTGTTGGTTTGGTGGTGATAGATTTCTTCATTTGTTCTTTGTCAAGGAAATACCTTGTTTCTCCATTAATGTTGAAAGATAGTTTTGCAGGTACATGAATCTGGGTTGGAAGTTGTTTTCTTTCAAGACTTCAAACACTTCACTCCAATCCCTTCTTGACTTGAAGGCTTATGTTGAGAAGTCTGCTATGATTCTGATAGGCATCCCTTTATAGGTGATCTGTTTCTTTTCTCCAATAGCTTTTAATATTCTGTTCTTGTGCCAAATTGTTGGGATATTGATTATTTTATGTCTGGGTATGGATTCATTTTCTTTATAGCTAATTGGAGTTTTATGTGCTTCAGTTACCTGTATGTCAGATTCTTTTCTGTTGCTTGGGAAATTTTCTGTTATTACTTCTGTAAATACTTTTTTAAACATGTAATTTGTGTAGTCTCCTGATTTTTCATTGACATCAGTTATTCTTTTATTGTTTTTCTTTGCATCAACTTGCTACTGTTAAATTATTATTTCTGATATTTGGTTATTTTCAAGAGATTTTTTCTTTCATTACTACTAGCCACAATCTTGTCTTCAATGTCTGAAAGTCTATCCTCAGTTTCACTCAGTGATTTTTGCCAACTTCCAGTGGAATTTTTAATTTCCTGGATATCTGTTTGAATCTAGTTCATGCATTCTATTACTTTCTTGTATTAATCATTCACAATTTCTTTTTCTTTTTCCTTTTTTTTTTTTTTTGCGGCACTGGGGATTGAACTCATGACCTTGCACTTGCCAGGCAGGCGCTTACGCCGCTGGGCTAGATCCTCGGCCCTGGTGTTTTTTGAGACAGGGTCTCACTATGCCATTCAGGCTGGCCTTGAGCTCACTTTGTAGCCCAGGCTGGTCTTGAACTCACAACGATCCACCTGTCTCAGCCTCCCGAGTGCTGGAATTACAGGCGTGAGCCACCACGCCTGGCTTATTCACAATTTCTATCCTCTTCCTATCATCATCTATTTTCTTATCTGTCTCTACTCTAGATTTGCTGAGCAATTCCTTTGTAAATGTTGACTTTTTTTTTTAATTTGAGAGTTTATTTCTGATCTGATTTCCTCTATAGCCTCATGGGTTTGTTTCTTTACTTCAGTTGCCATCATATTTGAAATTTCAGGTACATGTCTTCCAGTTTCTTCTTGTCTATGTCCCCTGGACTTTTTCTGGGTGGCTAGAGGTCTGAGATTGCCTTTTGCTTTTTTGTCTTGTCTTTTTCTATTTAAAAAAGTTTTTATTTGGCTTTTTGTGATGATCCTTATGAGTTTTTGTAGTAAGTAGCTATATAGCTAGTATCATGGCCTCTCTAGGAATTCTGTTCTTCAGGGATGTCTTCTTTATGTAGGAGATTCTTGATTTATGTCTGTCCCAAGATCATACCTTCCCAATTATTTAAGAATGGAATGTTGGTATCTGTTGGCTTAGTCCCTAGTCCTTTGGTGTGGGGCTGTGGTGAGGTTATTACCCCAGAGCTTCCCAGTATTATTACAGGAGGGAAAACAATTGATTACAACTGATATGACATCCTAGGTAAAGTGGTAAAATTAGCATTAACAAATGCATGAAGCACAATTTAGAAACTGACAGACTGTGCTAACTATTGATTTTGTGCTTTAGACCATAGGAGCAAAGTCTATAGTTATATAACAGAACCAATCATAAATTAGGAGTTTGCAAGCAAAGTATTTTCCATTGATAGAGTGATCATACATTGTGTGGGGGAAATTTAGGAATGATAGTGCATAAAATAAAGATAACTGGAAAGGAAGTAGAAGCAAGGCTGGAGGAAAAAGGATGGTCAGGTAAGGTTTGGAAAACTAGAGAAGAGGGCAGAAAAGAAAGGATGAAAGAGTATTTGAGGGATTATCTGAACTTGTCTCTGGGTTTGTGGGATAGGATTAGTTTTATGTGGCTGGAGTTTTCCCTGGTCATTTAGAAAAGAGAAAAAGAAGAAGAAACAAAAAAGGGAAAGAAATAAGAAAAAAGAAGTAAAAGGAAAGAGAAAAGAAAAAAAGAAAGGAAAAAAATTTGGAAAAAAAAGGGCTGGTTACTGAACTCCTGCTTCTTCCCACACTGGTTGCTGGTTCCACAGTGTAAGGGGTGGGGTCAGGCATCTGGCTTCCTCTGCTGGTGCCAGCTGTGAGTCCTTGTTTCCTCTTGCACTGTTTGCCAGTCCCATGGACTGGCTGCTGGTCCTTAGTCATGTGTGTGTGAGGAGTCAAGCACCTGGCTTCCTCTAGTGGCACCTACTGCTAAGTAAGTCCCTGATTCATTGCTTTTATGAGCTATATTAAACAAAGAGTGCTGCTGGGTGTGGTGGTGCATACCTGTATTCCCAGCATTTGAGAGGCTGAGGGAGGGAGATTGTTGTGAATTTGAGGCCAGCCTGAGCTACATAAGGGAGATCAAGGCTACCCTGCATTACACAGTGAGATGAAAATACCAATAGCACTCTACAAAAAAAACTTTACTTCAATTATCACACCTAAGGTGTATAAGATAACAGGACATTGCATACTCATGAATCACTTACACTGACAGCTCATGTATTTTGTTTTCCTGGCTCTTTTGTAGGATATACTTGACATGTGGCTGGTCTTAGTGTTTTGTTAGGAGATTCTTATTATATTATGCAATGTGTAGTTAACAGAAACATAAAATATCAATAAAATAAAGTATTCTTAGTATGTACTATGTGTTTAGAATAAACATCAACATTTTCATGTCAGCCCAGTGGTTGCTTATAAAACCTGAAATATAACATCGGTAATAAATTCCTTTATGAACTACAATGAAAATACCAATAACACTCTATGAAAAATCTTTACTTTAATCATCACATCTAAAAATAAGATGTCAATAAAATATCAAATGTGTAATGAGTACTTAGAGTAGACATCAGCATTTCCACATAAGCTATGTGCTTGTTTACAAGACCTCAGATAAAATCAGAAAGAAAACCTATATGATCTGCAATGTAAACACAAAAGTCTACCACAGGAATAATCTTTACTTCAACTGTCACACCCAAGGGAGTTTTCACACATGACAATTACATGTTCCAGGCACATGTCTTGCTTATACTGACAGCACATGTGCTTAGCTTCCTTTTCCTATGTAACAGAGTATTCTTGTCACCTCTCTTCTGTTCCTGTTTTCTCAGAAGCTTCCTACTGTGTTGTACAGTGTTCACATAGCAGGTAAATAAGATATCAAGAAAATAAAATATCAAATGTGCAGTGAGTACTTAGAATAGACATCAACATTTTCACATCAGCTGTGTACTTTCTTACAAATCCTAAAAGAGAACATCAGAAATAAAAACCTATGTGAACTCAGTGAAAATACCACTACAACTCTACACCATAAATAATCTTTGCTTCAGTTGTCACACCCAAGGCAGTCTTCACACATGAAAGTGCATGCTCGATACACAAGTGTCACTTAAAGTGGTTGAACATGTTTTGTTTTCTTGTCCTTTCTTGCAGGGCACAATTGACATCTTTTTGGTTTTCCTGTTTTAATAGTAAGTCTTTGGGATTCTGCACTTGCCTGTTCATTTGTCAGCTTGCCAGTGTGCTTCACACTTTGTTTGCATAGCTCCCTGGGCAGAAACATTTTGTTTTTCTTCAACTGTAAAAGATTTCTTATGAGTTCCAGTCCTCTAAAAAAATTTCTCAATGGTATTTTTCACTTGTTATTTTCTTTGTAAACTATCAAACTATTTATGCCACACAAGTTTATTATTGAGTAAAATAATCATTGGCCAATTCTTTGTGTTTCAAGTGATATCATACTTGCTGCATATCTCATTAAGAACTCCTACTCCATGTTCAGTTTTGTTGTAGAAAGTTCCTCTCAGACTTCTATTTTGTTGCAGTTTCCCTATAAATATTTCCCCATCCTGGTGAGATAATAACATCAGCAGCACCGGTTTGTTTTTCTTTGCCATATAAGAGGCCAATGTTATATCTTTCTGAAATCCATAGATTGTACTATATAGTTCTCTATTTTGAAATTCGAACATTTCATTTGAAATTTCTACATGGTTCCTGAATACGGTTCCTGCACTGGTCAACTTGTGCTCTGCTAGCAAATGTGACATCAATTGGAAACAGGTAAACTGTTGGGAGCCACACTGCAAACCTGCCAGTTGGCAGTTATTTCCCCACTCCCTGTTACCCCATTACTTCCCTTAGTGCAAAATAGTTGCTTGCTACCGCTTGTCCCCTGTCGGACCAATCAGCAAGGCTTCTCTGCCATATAACCATATATAGAGATAGGCAAGCCACACCCATTAGGCCCCTATAAAACGTGTGTACTTCCTGAATAAACTCTCTCTG
>RJWT010031292.1:0-14424 GCA_004365215.1 Cuniculus paca | reverse complement strand
TCCCAGGTTTTTCCCATCTTGGATCCATCTCACCTCGTGGTTTTACTCTATAAAAATCCCTCAAAAAGCCAGAATCTTTGGCAACCCACTCAGGACCCCTTCTGTCTCTCTCTCAGACAGAAGCTTTCTCTCTTTCAATAAATATATCCTGCTTGTAAAGAAAAAAAAATGATTGGTGTCTAAAGATGCCAGCCATGGTATATACGTTTTATCTTCAATCATCAACTCATTCATTTACTTATTCTGTAAATATTTAATTGCATATGTAATCACATGCCAAATACTGTGCTAAGTAAGCAGTGACATTCAAAGATTTTTAAAAGTCCCAGCTCTTCTTTCAATGAGCTTTATCTTAATGAGGAAACAAAAGGCAAATGATCAAAGTGGAAGGTAGGTTCGCCACAATGAGATGTACACATGACACAGGAGGCTTTGAGGCAAGTGGTGCTAAGAATTCTGCTAAGCGGAATCAAGAAAAGGTTCCTAAAGGTAATCCTGGAGGTAAAGTATACTTTACCAAGTGGGAAGTATAGGGTTATGTGAAGGCATGAGAAAATAAGGCTTCAGTCAAAAAGAGCTGCAAAAAGTTTATTATTATTGTAGCTTAAAGCATGAAGGGTTAGAGAAGTCAGAAAAAAAAAAAACATGTATCAAGATTGTTGTCAAGACTGTACTGGGTAATAAAATATGTACCAAAGTGAATGAGATAGAGAGCCTACTACTGAGTAACTTAAATACAGAGGAGGAAAAAGGCCCTTAAACAGTTCATTTCAATAAAATTGGGGTCACACTAGGAGAACACATAGGGCAAATGGTTGGAGAGGCACAAGGAGGGAGGTCCTTATACACTATAAAAAGATGCTAAAACTTTACCCTGTAAGCAACAGACAGCTGTTGAAAAACTAGCAAGGGTAGTCACAAGAGTTGCCAATCAGATGATAGACTAGGCAATATCAAAACTAAGGAGTTTTCTGCTAAAGCCCAGGCAAACAATACCACAAGACTAAACAAAGTCACCACACAGAGGCAATTTCATATTTTTTTCCTAGCCAGGCAAAGTGGGATTCTTTCAAATCTTTCATCAAAAGAAAAAGGGACAAATCCAGAGTGTTATTTTCCAAAATTCCCTTTTCGTAAGGGCTGGGGAAAATTTTTTTAAATGGTAATCATTTAAATAGTAACAATGGGAAGAAATTAAAAGAGTATGAAGCAGGCATAAGTACAATTTTATAAAAACTAGATGAAAGAAGTGTAAGATCTAATTTTGAAAATTTTCACAAGATTAAACTTAACGCCTGAGCCACTCCTGACCAATAAATGACCACTGGGTCGCTTAAAAAAATCTACTTTGGGTATGGCAACCCAATACCTTTCAGCTATATATAAAGTATAAATGCCAATATAATATTGCATAAACATCAAATGTTCCTTGTAACTGCTAATAAAACTCAAAAGGATCTCTAAATTCACATGTAAGCATAGATGATTTTAATCTGCAATGTTTAATACTTTTATTAGTGCATACAAACAAAAATTAAAATCTCTGGGCAAAAGCAAAGATTTTTACTGGTTGGTAAATTTAAATTACAAACAGAAAACAATGAACAGACTTACGCTGAATATGAATGAACTGTTTGGGCTGTTTAAATTCTCCTTTGTACAAGCGATTGTAATAGTTGACGTTGCTCTCTGCCTCAGGAACAGGAATGACCATGCTCTCTTTTTTTTCTCTAAACACTTGCTGTGCTGAAATAGCTCGCTGTAAATGATGTTCCTGGAAAATGTAAAGTAGGCAACATAAGTTGTTTTGGCAATATAAATTCAAAGCATAATTCCATTTAAAATTTACTTTGTGAAATAACAGTAAGAATCAATTATAACAAGTTCCTTCACTGAATTACAGGCAGTTTCTTTGATGCAGACTATAGAAAATATTTTTATCACTCTCCTTTAATACCTGTGCTTCATAATGATAACATTACCTTCGACTAGACTGTCGCATTTCAGTAAGTAGAATTTTTAAAAAATTAAACATGAACATAGTTATAAGCTAGAATTTAAAAGTTCAGTTATAAGAAAACTTATTCTTGTTTGCTAAACTGTCACCTCAAGAAAAATATGCAAGCCACAGGAAACTTGTATTACAGATTTTAAGTATCTTCTGTACTATATTTATATACTTAAAACTTTAATAGTACAATATTCTGAATAACTGAAAGAAGATAAAATTATGTTCAAGAAATTGTGTTACAAATCAGGGCAAGTACTATTTTTAAATTAAGTATAACAAAAAGTTCCTACAAAATACATCCAGATCCTGATCACGTCATCACTTTCACAACTTACTCCAAGAGTCTCCTAAATGTTTTTCCTACTTCCTCCATTGCCCCACTATGGCCCATACCCAATACAGCACTTTTATGCTTTGAAAAGTAAGTCAGGTCATAGCACTCCCCAAGGTCTCCCTTATGGTAAGCTTCACAAGGGAGTTAGGTCTAAAATGAGCTCTGACATCTCCTTATTTCTCTCCTCTCCCATCCTTTACAATCACGATGATTCTCCGCACTATTCCTAAATACTGTACCTTGCTTTTGAAATTCCTTAAAAATCTCATCTATCACAGCCCTTCTACAATTTCTTATCTTGAACACTCCTGGTTCAACAGCCCTTTCCTGGTTTATTTTTCTCCATACCACCACTTAGCTAACATCAAACACACTAAAGATTTCATTTTATTGTCCATCTCCTGTCAACTATCAAGTGAGCTCCAAGAAGGCAACGATTTTTGTTCATTCTAACTTTTATATCTCTAGTGCCTAGTATTGTGTAATATACATTAAATTAATGAATAAATAAAATTTTTACTGGATTTCTACTGTGTATCTGTCTATGCAAAAACACTTTACACATAAATAAACCAAGATATAAAGATGTTCAGTAATCTGTTCAAAGTCACCCAGTCCTAAGTAACCAAACAGGTATGAACCTGAACCCAGGCTATCCCTCTTCACCTCCCTATCAATCATCTATCTAAAAATCAAAATCTTTAACTCTATCATATTACACTAATATATTTTTTGAAGTTCTACAGAGTGAGCTATTTTACCTTCAAGCCATTAGGGTATGTAAAAAATCATTCAAAAAGTATCAGTGCAATGACTGGAGAAAAGCTTTTATGCAACAAGGTACTAATAAAATTAAACTGAATGTTCATTATATGCAAAAACAGATTAGATTAAAAAAATTGTAAAGAGAAGGTAAGACGGAAGAGGATGATATCAAATAGCGATAACAAAAGAATTTTATTAATTTCATGATATTCTGTCATTTATTCTTAAAAAGCAGACAGAGGATATAAAAACAGCAGTGAACATGGAATAGAAACATAATGTAAGTGGGGAAACAAGCTTCTTATGCTATTAAAAAAAAAAAAAGTAACCAAGGGCAGCTAGTGAAACTCTCTCAAGCAACCTTAAGTTTCCTCAGATTCAATCAAGTCATACTTGCTTTCTTGAAAATAATCAGTCAGCATCTCTTTGACATTTTGTTAGACTAATTTAAATCTGGAAAGCACAAGTGTTTCAAGAAAATGCTCTCAAATGCAAATGGAAAAACAGAAGTCCAAGAATATCTAAGTAACTTTTAAAAAAAAACATACAATGTGGCATGAGAAGGAAGGATTGGCCTTCCATAAATTATAAATACTGATAAAGTCATAGAAATAAAAACCATACTAAAATAACACAGTTTGCATTTATGTATTTAACCATCTAACAATTACTAGTGTATAATAAACACTTCTAAAACTTTTTTAATCCTCATAAATAGCATCATTCTCACTGTCTAGATGAGGAAGCTGAAACCGAAGCACAGAGGTTAAATAATTTGTTCACGGTAAGTAGCACAGCCAGATATAAAGCTCTTTATCACTAGTTATGCTAATCTCATATAAATCAATGTAACAAGAAAGCTCCAAACAGACCTATGTTCATGTAGGCACTTTTAAGATACAGATAGCACCACTGATTGAATGGGCAATAACCAAACTGCTCAAGATACAAAGAAAAATCAAAGAAAATGCTTATATTATGGCCACATTCAAAGAGGTGGGGAGTTCCAGATAGATTATGTATGTAAATGAGTATGGTAAAATCATAAAAGCAAACAAGGGAAAATGTTGTTCTGGTACAGGAACAGTTATTCCATAAGTATAAACAACAGGGGGAAAAAGATTTATTACACCTAAAAGATTTCTGAAGCAGGTATAGTGGCACTCTCATGAGTCTGACAAGTTATAGAGCAGCCTAGAAAATTCAGACTGCAAGTTCAAGGCCAGCTGAGAACTTAAAGCTGTCTCAAACAAAAGTCTGGGTATGTAGTCTAGTGGTAGAGTGTTTGCGCAGCATGTGCAAAACCCTAAGTTTAATCTTCAGTAGCTAGAAAAATAATAAAAGAAATCTGTTCAATGAAGGGTAACATAGATACAGTTAATAAATTTATCATAAAACAAGTTATTTTTAATGGCTGACATCTCTAAGTGATTAACATCTAGCACGTGAAAGAAATTCCAACAAAGCAATAACAAAGATGCAGGCTCAAATGATACTGGTAGGAGACATAAACAGGCAATTTACATATGAGAAAGCCCCAAATGTTAACACACTCTGAAAGAAACATTCCAATTCGTTGGTGATCAAAGAAATGCAAATTAAATATTTAAGTTATACCTGACCCAAAAAATGGGAAATTAGGGTAATGTCACGTGTTAGCACAGATGTAAGGATACAAATTCCTGCATGTATGTCTCTGGAAACAAAGGCTGTCGCTACCATTCTAGAGCGCAATGGCAGTATTTATAACCCAACTAAATCCAATTACTCTCTCCATACCCTACAACATGCACATCCTATTTAACATATATAACCCCAAGAAAATCTCAAACAGATCTATAAGTAAACATACACACTGAAACAGGATCTATAGTAGAGGGTAGTTTGAGGGAGTGTGGATATCTATGACTGGAAGGGTAGAGAAGTAAAACTGATAGATGCTTACCATGCATGCTAATACACAGCAGTTAGTATCAATAGTCCAGATATACACATAATATGGTAGATCTTAGAAGGCAGTGTTGAGTGAAGCAAAATTCCTAATAGAATCAAATAGGTAATTTATATTAAAAAGAAAAACAAAAGAACTAAAAAAAAAAGAAAAAAAAATAATGCACGTGAAACAGTACGAATTTTACCAGAAGACATGCTAACCACTTAGGTAGGTGCCTGAAAAGGGCAGGAAGGAGAACAAGAATGAGGAAAAGGGAAAGAACAGAATACACAGAACTGGGAATTTGCAATTTCCTTTAAAATCAGGCTGTGTGGGATTATAGTGTCAGAGATGAAACACGATTGGCCATGTCTTAAGGGATTTGTTGTACTACTTTCTTTAGGGCATTCATTATGCTTTTTTGTTGTTAACTTAGTAATCTCCATAATAAACATTAAAATAAACTGCAAGACAAGGAGAGAAGAGAAGCTCTTGATAAAGACCAATGATCATGTACCATAATTGGAAGCATATGAAAATTCAGCTGTCAGCAAGTGACTTTCCTCCTTATAACAATAAAAACCCCTCTATATGATAGTGTACTATAAAATTTTCAAAACATACTCAGTTTTAAAATTAAACAAAGACTGTTTACTAATGTACTCAACACATTCCAATAATCATAGACTTTAAAAAGTGAGACTTTATCTCAAACAACAACCACCTCATCAATCAGTGAAGATAAAGATAGCAAATACTGATAATTTTATAAACATAAAATGACCAGGTTGAAAGTGACCTAAAAGGTCATTTAATCCCATGTTTTTTCAAACTACAGATTACCACCCATTAATACATTACAGCAATTTTTAAACAAAAGAACAAACAAAAAATTAAAAGGTTCTAAACGGAGAATGGAAAAACACTGTTTTATAAACACTTCAGTCATATATATATGTAATATATATCACCTTTTACTGCCATAGCCAGAACTTTTAAAGAACCCTGATAAACTACTCAGTTGATATGTTTTGATTAGTGTTTCATCTGCAACAGAATTAAACATGGGTAGCTCTCAAGAAATTTGTAAACTATTAAATACTAGTAAAATGAATTGCTATTCCTTCTACCTGTCACTCTCCATAACCTCCTGAACAATTAACCACCTACTTCAAGATAATAAGAGGTCACTTCAGAAATAAAACCTGACCATCATGTCTTTTTTTAAAAATTCCTTTATCAGTTCTCAGATTCATATATTTCTCCAATACAAGGTGATTGAGTACTCAGACTTGTAGGTTTGTATTTGTTCTCATAATTACTGACTGACATCCTCTTATGCTTCTGAACTAAACAAGAATTTTGTCTGTTTTGCATCCACCACTCATCCCCCATACCTGGCACACAGTAAGCTCACTGTTTCTACATCATACCAGAATAAAGGAATTCAGCCTGCCTATCACCTACCTATAAAATAAACCTTTTTATTTTTTTGAGCTTGACAAACATGTCTCCTCTCAGAATCCAATTTATCATCTTAGCACTGCAACTCTCTCAAGAATCTATCTTCAGCATTACAACAAAGTTCTTAATACTACCCAATAGCAGTATACTTTTTATGCCTTCTGACCTGTAAGATTTTGGACCTCTCCTGAATACAACTTCTATTGCCCATTCCTGAGCTCATGTTCATCTTCAACCTCATGAATATAAAGCTCCAGATCCTCAATCTTTTCATTATCTCCATTATTAGAACCCTTTACAGCCCTTATTCTTTATCTATGTCTAGAATTATGGTTAATAAGATTCATCTCCCCCCCACTGCCCTCAAATCCTCAGTCAGTTTCACTTTCCATTTAGAGTAATCAGTTTGAGTCAACAAATATGTCCTATCTTTAAGCTCCATTTAAACTTTATAAATACTGTATATATTTATCAATCCAAAACACGTCTGGCCTCGAGATACAGAAGTACATTAGAATAAAACAAAGAATGGTTGACTACACTGTAAAATATTCATTTTTGAAAAAATTTATTAGTACTTTCTTTTTCAATACATTTTTGAAGTACTTGTTAGATATTAGATTATTTGTCTTTCAGAACTGTAAGAGTGAACGAGCACAGTCTGCTACTAAGGAACCTACTGAGCAAAGGAGAAACTGAAGTATGCAATCATATTTGAACTTGATAAGCCCACTTCTTCTCAAGTAGTCAAACTACATGTCTGGGAAGGATAGAGAAAGATGCCCCAAAAAAGTAAACTCTCATCTGAGACTTTTAGGTTCACTAAAGATTTAGCAAGGAAAAGAAAAAATAATCTAGATGAGAAACAGTATGTTTAAAATGAACAAACGCCCAGACACATTCAACAAAAACAAAGTAGTTTAGGAAAGAACTGAGATTTGAATTTTCCAGCTTTCAGTATCACAGAGAAATATGCTTTTCTGTATAGGACAGAATCCCAAACAAATACCAAAATATATTTTCCCATACATATAATACTATAAATTTAAGTTAAAACTATTAGCAGCAAAAACTTTTGAGCTAAGTAAAACACTGAGAATTACACATAAAACCAAACAAATAATATTAAGAAACTAGGAATCTAGGCCTTGAAGGAGCAATTTCTAGTATTATTCAAGCCTATACTTTCCTATATTCTTGCTGACAGCTCACCTGCTAGTTTCAGAAAGTGATGAAACAGGTCACGCCTCTTTGTAGTTCACAATCTTGGGACACATGGGCAGTTTTTTGTGAATCTCAGGAAACAAGCAATTGGCTCTAAGAGAGAATCATATTTCAGGGCTCTGGTTTCAGCATTAACTAAGTTGAACTTAACAGGGAGGGAATTAAAAGTAGAAATAAAAAACCAATGCTGATGATCTACAGATGTGGGTATAAGAATCTGAGCTAAATGGTGATGCATTTTTCATCTGAAGACATTATTTTAATATATTTCATTTTTCTCTATGTACAAAACATTTTCAAGTATTCTCCAGTTATCAAAATACATCTTTGATGAGCATTTAATATTTTAATTTTATTTTTTATTTGTTTATTTTTTTTTCCGGCACCGGGGATTGAACTCATGACCTTGCGCTTGCCACGCAGGCGCGTAGACTGCTGAGCTAGATCCCCGACCCTTATTTTAATTTTATAAATGAGTTAGTGATTGACTGAATGATTGAGTGCATATGTTTGTATGGTGCCGGGGTCAAACCCAGGGGCTCACAAATGTCAGACAAGTGCACTATCGGTCCTATATTCCCAATCTTAAATAAGAAAAGTTTATAATAGATCTTAGATGATCTCAATAACAAAGCTGGCAGAGGACAACAGAGCTGTAGCCATAAGATGTAAGTTTATCAGTAAAGGACTAAAAGACTTCTAAGATCATCACAACAAAAAAAATGAGATGAGCCATCAGCACAAGAGTACAGCAAAATTCTGAAAAACTAAGATCAAAAGGAAGAGTATAGCGATGCAGAAGACCATAGGAAAATCCAAATCCTTGCACAGGAAAGGAGAAAAACTGAGCCTACCTAACCAACAAGAAAGCAGAAACAAGGAAAAATTCAGAAACAGTAGCTTGAAAAAACTAGAATGAGAAGTCATTCCCTTGCCTGCTTTCTCTTCAAAAGCAGACTATTCAGAAAGAGTTCCACTGAACTACAGAAAATTACATCACCCTGAATCTACAAAAATGAACAGTAGTGAATCCATTCAAATATATAAAAATCAGAAGAAAACTTTAAGGAAACACTCCAAATGTAATTAAATATTGCCATGCACTACATAGCACAATTCTGACCAACAACAAACTGCATATATGGCAGTGGTTCCACTAAGTTATATCACCCAGTAATAGCACAGTCATTTTATTTGCACTGAAAATCTCCAACAACACATTCCTCAGAATGTCTCCCTAGGCTCAAACAGTACATGACTACTGCTATGGTTTGGACTTGAAATGCACCCCCCTCCCAAACTCATGTGCTTAAAAATGCTAGGTTGCCAAGTGATAGACCTTCTTTTTTTTTTTTTTTTCTGGTATGGGGTATGGAACTCATGACCTCTGCTTGCCAGGGAGGCACTTGTGCTGCTGAGCTAAATTTCCAGCCCCAACAAGTGATTAACCTTCAGCAAAATGACTGGATAGGGACATGAGTGCTCCAACTTCATCAGCATCCCTGATGCAATCACAATGTGATGCTATCAAAGGGAAGTGATGGAAACCGGGTGGTGTGACCAGTTGAAACAGTGGATCACGTGGGATCATAGCCTTTGAGGCTGCATCTGGTTCACCAGCTTCTTCCTCTCCGGCTTTTTTCTTTTCTCTCTTGCTTCCTGGCTGCCATGAGGTGAGCAGCTTTTCTCTGCCACACTCTTTCACTATGATACTCTGCTTTAACACAAGTCCAGAAACAATGGAACCAGCCAGCCATGGGCTGAAAACTTTGAAACTGAGTCAAAATAAACCTCTTCTATAAGTTGTTTTTTGCAGTTATTTGGTCACAGTAACAAAAAGCTCACTAACACTACTCTATACTCAAAAGAAGAATATGTGGTATGAAAAATCACCCTGAATCAGAAATTCAAAAAATAAAGGGTGCAAAAAAAAGAGAAAAAAAGTCAGCTTTGAACCCCCCCAAAACAGAAAACTATCCTTTAAAACATAAGTATGCTGCATAGTCAAATACCAAAAATAAATAAATAAAACAATATAAAGAAAATGGATTAGAAAGGTGTTAATATAAAACAAGCAAGGAGAGAATGACATTCATATAACTGGCATCCTTGAAAATCGAACAATGCAAGGAACTATTTAAAACTGTTCTAAGAAAATCTTTGTGGAATAAAAGAGAACATGAAATTGCATACCAAAAAAGGAATATCGACAAACCTCTCTAATCAGGAAATTAAATCCACAGGCCAAAGAAAACGCATCACCAGAAAAGGTTACAGAATCTCTAGCCAGGCTGAGTGGGCAGGTCTTTCCTCACAGCTTGCAAAAACTAAGAGAAGTGGCTATCGTTTTAAATGTAGAGATCATAGCAAAAAGTAATACAATACATAAAAGAGGGACACATAGTCCAATAAAGGAAGAAAATGAATCTCCAAAAACCAAAAACACAAAAAACAAACAAAAAAAGAGATCTACGAATTACCCAATAAAGAATTCAAAATAATCATGAATTACCCAATAAAGAATTCAAAATAATCATCTTGAAGATCAATGAGCTACAAGGGAACACCTATTGGCAAGTAAATGAAATCAGAAAAGTGATGGATGCACAAAATAATATTAACAAAGACATAAATGTTTTTAAAGAGAAAAAAGATAAAAATAACAATGAAACCATTTCAAAAACGTTAATAGGACAGTTACAATAATTAATACATTGTGTATTGTCTCCATAGTAATTATTCAGAGTACAAGATACAGGCATGATTATCTTGCCCAAACAATATTAGCACAGATTTTTCTTTTCAATGAATTATAAGAAACTAGTTATATAACTACCTTAATTATCTTGTGGCTACATATATTTTTTTCTTTTTACCTTTCTTCCTTTCCCCTTTCCCCATCACTGTTTCTTTTGAACAGTTTCTTCTCAGTTCACAATATCTATTGCACATTGTGGATCTTAGTTAGTTGTTCAATTTCTCACACTAGTGAGACAGTATGATGTTAACACATATGGGTCTGATTTATTTCACTTATGAGTATGGTCTTGAGTTGCAACCATTTACCTATATAAGTCTCCACTTTTTCCTTCTTTATGGCTGAGTAGTACTCCTAAAACAAACAAAAAACCACCCACACCTTTTTTTATGTTTCTCAGTTGATGGGCATTTGGGTTGTTTCCAAGATTTAGCTATTATGAATTGTGCTGCTATAAATATGGGTGCACATATATCACCATGGTATAAAATTTGTTTCTGAAAAAGAAAAAGAACTTCTGGAATTGAAAACTAAAAGGAAACTTTATAAGAGGTTCAACAACAGACTTGATCAAACAAAACAACAGTTTGAAATTACTGAGTAAGAGGAAGAAAACAAAAAAGATTGATGAAAGCCTAATAAACCTGTGGAACATAATCAAATGGAAATGTACATCCAAATTCAAGAAAGTTTAAAGGACCACAACTAGGAAACTCAAAAATACCCACACTGAAACACATTATAATCAGTAAAAACACAAAGAGGAAATCCCGAAAGCCAGAGAAAAAATAATGTATTATGAATAAAGAAGAGCTTAATAATAGACAATTTCTCAGCAAAGATATTACAGGTTAGCAAACATGGAGATGCGGCTCAGTGGTAGAGCTCTTGCCTTGCATGCATAAGGCCCTGGGTTCAATCCCCAGCACCTTGAAAGAAAGAAACAGAGCGCGGGGTGGAGAGGAAGAGAGAGAGAGAAGACAGAACATTCAAAGCAGTGAGACGCAAAAAACCTGCTCCTCCCACAAACAATATATCTTGTTAAATAATCTTCAAAAATGAAGGACAAATAAAAATCTCGGATAAATAACAGCAGAGTTCATCACTACTACATTTGCCTTACAAGAATTGCTGAAGGGAATTCAAGTTGAAATGCCAAGGTGCTAGACAACAAAAACATACAAAAACAAAGCTCTCTGATATAAGCAAATATACAAATACAGAATCATGTAATATTGTAATGACAGACATAAATCACTTTTAATTTAATTTTTATAAGACACAACATTAAAAACCGTAATAAAAAAGTCAATGTATACAAATATACAAAAAGCTACATCTAAACATCTAAAACATGACATCTAAAACATGAGGTGAGGAGAGACATAAGAGTTTTCTATGTGACTGAAAATAAGTTCCTGGTTTTCAGACTGTCACAAATGTAAGCCATTTTGTTATCCCCTACCATAATCACACATAACCAAAATTCTCTCTAAAAGATATACCAAAGAAAAATAGAAAAGAATGAAAATGTTACTATAAACAACCCCAAAAAACAAAAAACAAAACAAAAAACAATGAAACACAAAGGAAGGCAGCAAGAGGGTGAAAGAGGGCCAAAACAAACTGATGGGTTTTTCCAATGGGTCACTCAACATGGCACTGGACAGCACCTCCCTTCAGCACAGACTTTTGCATTCTCACAAACCCAACTTGCTTTTCGTGCGTGTGCTAATGCTCCTCCAATCAGCGGTCAATACGTCATTCTGCCCCTTTAATCCCTGTCAAATCCAAATAAAAGCTCACGGCTTTTCTTTGTTCCCCTCAGAGGGTGCTTGCTTGCGTCCCTTTGGCAGCTCTCTGGTGCCAGCAATAAAGGCCTCTTTCTGTTTTCTCTCCTCTCAATCTCCCTCTCCTCTCTCTCCTCTCTCTCTTGTGCGCCCGTGCACTGGAGGATCAAACACAAACCATATAGAAAACAACAAAATGACAATACGAAGTCCTTCCTTATCAGCAATTCCTTCAAATATAAATGGAGTTGAGCCCGGGATTTAGCCCAGTGGTTCAAGTGCTTGGCTGGTAAGCACAAGGTCGTTGAGTTCGATCCCCAAAAAACAAAAGCAAAAACAAGCAAACAATATATATACAGAGAGAGTTAACTCTCCAATCAAGAGTAGATGAATGGTAGGCTGGGTATGTGGGCTCACCCCTGTAATCTCAGCACTCAGAGGTTGAGGCAGGGGGATCACTTCCAGTTTGAGGTCAACCTGTACCACAAAGTGAGTTAAAGATTAGGGTGAAAGGCACAGAAACCTTGTCTTAAAAAAAAGTAGATGAATGGAATAAAAAAGAAACTTCTAACTATATGCTATCTGTGAGAGATTCACTTCAGTAAGGAATGACATATACAAGCTGAAACTGAGGCCGGGGATTTTAGCTCAGTGGCATAAGCACCTGCGTGGCAAGTACAAAGTCATGAATTTGATCCCCAGTACAAAAAAAAAAAAGCTGAAATTGAAAGGACAGAAAAAGATATTTCACACGAATGGTAAATAGAATAGAGCCAGTCTTATTTCTACCAGACAAAATACATTTTAAGCCAAAACCATCAAAACAGACAAGGAAACATGTTACATAATTAAGTTAATTCACCACTAAAATGCATCAAATGGCAGAGCATCCAATTATATAAAGCAGACATGGACAAAACTGAAGAGAATGCACAAACAGCAACATAACAGTAGTAAGAAATTTCAATACCCAGTAGCCAATGACAACCAGGCAGACAAAACAACAATAATCAAGAAGAAAAAAGACTTGAGCAACACAGCAAACCAATTAGACTGAGACACATAATGCTCCAGCCAACAGAAACAGAATACCTATTTCCCCCCAACAACACTTGGAATACTCTACAGGACAGACCACACGCTCAGTCACAAAAAAGCAGTAACAAATTTCAAGTTAAAAATCATACTATATATCTTTTTCAACCATAATGAAATAAGAAATAGATTTAAAACAAAACTGCAAAATTCATAAATAATGTGAAAATTAAACAACCTACCTCTGACTGATCAATGGGTTAAAGAAGAAAATCACAAATGAAACCAGAAAATATCTTGGGGCAAGTGAAAATGAAAAAACAGCAAAATTCATGGATTCAAAAAAAGTAGTACAAAGTGGAAAATTTACAGTGGTAAATATCTACATAAAAATCTCAAATCAACAACCAAACTATAGATATTAAAGAGTCAGAAAAAGAACAAGCTAAACTCAAAGGCTGAAGAAATTAGAAAACAACCAAACCAAAAGTTGTTTTTTAAAAGATTAATAACAAAATTGACAAACCCTTAACCAGACATTATCACTGATGCCACAAAAATAAAAGGATTATAATAGACTATGGACAATTACACATCAACAAATAAGATAACCCAGGCAAAATAGATAAATTTCAACAACCAAGACTGAGGCATGAAGAAGTAACAGATATGAATAGGCATAATTAGTAAAGAGACTATATGAGTCAAAACCTCTCAATGAAGACAAGTGCAGGACAAGAAGACTTCACGGGAGAATTACATACAACTTAAAGAATGAACATCAGTTCTTCCCAAACTCTTCCAAACAGGTGGAGATGAAGGAACACTTTCAATCTTACAAGAACAGCTTTACCTCACAGACAAAATCAGACAATGATTATAAGAGAATGGCCTTGGTAAATAGTGATACAAAAACTGTCAAGAAAATACTTGCAAATCAAATTCAGCAATATACTAAAAAGATGCAAAGTTGCATCACATCCAAGATGCATCACATCCAAATCAATCACTGACACATACCACACTAACAGAATAAAGGACAAAACCCATGTGATGATTCAACTAATGCAAAACAACAACAAAAAAACACACCAATCTGACAAAATTTAA
>RJWT010031291.1:0-14413 GCA_004365215.1 Cuniculus paca | reverse complement strand
TTCCTAGGACTGACTAAAGCTTCAAGACTCCTTTGTCCCTGGTTTCTTAGTCTAGCTATGAAGTCATGCCTTATTTGAACTTAGTACGTTGGCTCTAGACAACCTTCTTCACTCCTGTCCTTGTCTCAGCCTCTGCTCTAACCCAGGGGAGAGAGAAAGGGGTCATCTGTATCCCAGGAGGAGAGACAGAGGGGTCTCCCAATACAGAGAAGCACAGCACGTCTCTATTTGTCTGTCACAACTGCTACCCAAACTTGAAACTCTATCAAGTCATAATATTCAAAAAAGGCCAAGAAATAATAGGTTGAATTATATCTAGCCACCACTCTCAATCACATAAGCCAATAACTACATTAATTCTCTCTTCCATTGGTTTTGTTTCTCTAGTAGAACCTCAGAATCATGTAATAGTAATACTAGCCTGTCATAATGGCAGAGGAAGGTCAATTTGAAAGTCTTTGCAGACATTAAATTTTGCTTAGTCTTTATTTTTAATGGTCTTATTTTCAGAGTAATATAACAAAAATATGGAAAGAGTAAAGAGGGAAAATGCACTAAGTCTTTCAAAGCCTTTGAAATTATTTAATAAAGAAGGAAAATGACAGTCAAGCATGTAGCCTTCCGACAGAGCTTGGGAGATGATTCCCTGCAAAATCTGTGCAGATTAACAGGAAAAACTCGAAGGTATGGCTGTTGTAGTGAAAGTGGGCTTCTTCAGGAGACTGGCTTGGCCAGGAGGCCCTCTGTTTAGAAGCTCTATTTGAGTATTTGAGGCTCTCAAGTCAGTGCTCTTGGGTGGGACCAAACGGTACCCTTATTCCATTCATAAATAATGGTTATCTTATAAATGGATGTTATAAAAGTTAATTTTGGTTTGTATGCACCCTCCTTGCCATGTGATGCTCTGTACCAGAAAGTCCTCACTAGCAAGAAAATCCTCTTCAGATGACCCCCCCCTTTGACCTTGAACCTCCCAGCTTCTACAGTGGTGAACTGAATAATCTTTATGCTTTATAATTTAGCCAGTCTGTGCTATTCAGACATAGATGCAGAAAGTGAACTAAGACACTGATCTAACAAAATGCAACAATGCTGACATGGTAGAGAAAAAAAAGGGTAAGGCTGAAATGGTGATGGGGAAGAGGCATCGGGAAGTTAATTTTAATATTCCGTTAACTAGTATTTAATTCCTACAACTGAAAAATAATAGATTATCTATATGAACATTTAATTTAGGGACATGGAAGTCAATATCAAAATAATTCAAACAGGTGGCAATGCAAGCTTTTAAGGAGAAGGCTACAGGATACAGGTAGGTGGGGAAACAGAAAATTGCAGTTGTTTTTGGTTGAATGGAAAGGAAGTACCCCTCACCCAAAAGAGAGTCCCATAGCCAAAGCTTCAACAATCTCAACAACAAAATAAAGGTTATATTACCTACACAATGACATAAACATCCCTTAGTCCCACAAGACATACATATACACATACAGGACAGTTCTTCCTTACAGAGGAATTCCAGGTAGTAAATATAGAGGAGAAACAGCATACTATTACAGACAAACACCCCCATCATAATTATTGTAGTCAATCCACTCATGAATACTAAAATTAGTGGATGAAAGGTTAAGGAGAGGGCTGGGGATGTATCTCAGCAGCGCCTACCAAAAATGAGGCCTGGGGTTTGACTGCCAGTACCAAAAAAGAAAAAATAAAGATAAAAAGATTAAAGAGAAACACAATATATTCATATTCTCAACATGTCTCTCCTAAACTATTTATTAAATACAAATAGAAAATACTAACTTCACAGTGGAGAAATCCAACAGACATCACTTTCATGAAGTAATCAAGATTAACATCACCTATAAGAAGACATACTGACATCATGAACTGCCTAACATGACAGCACTTTTTTGGCATTCTCGTTATATATTCCTAACATCATTAACATCATCAGAAAACATCAGAGGAACCTAAACCGGAGGACATTCTACAAAAGGACAGTATACATCAAAAGTGTCAAGGCCATACATAAAGGATAGACTGAAGAGGCGTCATAGATCAGAAGAGGCTAAGGAAACAATAGCTAAATGCAATGTTGGATGATCTTGGATTGGATCCTTGAACAGAAATGAAATGGTAAAATTCACGTAACGACTGCAATTTAGTTAATAGTTTACACCAATGTTATTTTCATAAAAGTTTTATAATCTGAGATGTTAACCTTAGTTTTGAGGTTCCATAAAGGATGGACAGGAAGTGAGTTGTATTTCTGCAATTTTTCTGTAAGTCTAAAATTATTTAAAAATAAAAAATTAAAACAATAAAAAATGTCTTCGTGCATAATGTAAGGGCTGGAAACTGGACCACGAGGCCAAACTCAATTCACGGCCGAGCTTTGTGAATAAAGTTCTATTGGCAAACATTCAGGCCCATCCATTTACATATTATCCCTGTCTGCTGCAGCACTACAGCAGAACTGAAGAGCTACAGAGACTTTATAGCCCACAGTGCCTAAAACAGTTATCATCCAGCCTTTACTTGAAAAATGTTTGCCAATCTCTGACATACAGCTTAAGAGTCTGGAGTCTGGCTGTGTGTGGTGGTGCATACCTGTGATCCCAGCACAGATTAGGGCTGGAGGCGAAGGCTAGAGGACCGCAAGTTCAATCCCACCCTGGACAATTTATGGACTTAGCGTGACCTTAACTCAAAATAAAAATAAAAATAAAAAGGGCTCAGTATGCAGCTCAGTGTGAAGGCCCTGTACAGGGTGGACAAAAAGGTCTCTGGTATGGTATCTTTGCCATCTCCCTCTAGATTCTTTCAAACTAGTCTTCCACTTCCATTTCCCATTCCCTCCTGGAGCACCAAGGAGCTATAACTCCAGCTCAGCACACCTGCGGTACTCATAGGTGATCTCCCCTCCTTACTCTTGGTATCCAGATGTTTACATCCAGATGTTTGCATGGCAGTGTAGTCACAGCTGGAATAACCCAATGTGATTGGAAAGTGCACCTTCTCCCCAAATGATATGCTTCCTTGCTAATCCATTCACTGGTGATCTTATATGGCCAGAGAGAACTTTACTGGATACGAAAAATAAGAAGATTAAGTTAAAGATACTAAGAACAAGCACTTTTTCTGGACTGGAGTTGGGAGCTGTCTTTGACTATGTGTCCTTAAAACAGAGGGGCAGGAGGAGTTTTGAGACAGGAAAAGGAAAAGATGAACATAGGGAAAAGAAGAATGTGAAGATGGGACAGTTTGTCATGTGGCCACAGCCATGAAATGCCAAGGAATGCTGCCCCTCACTAGAAGCAGAAAGAACAAAGAATGAATTATTTCCTACAGCTCCAGGGGGAAAGTGTTCCCTCCATCACCTAGATTTTAACCTAGGGAACAGATTTTGGACATCTGGCCTCCAGAACTATGCGAGTATAAATCTACTGTCTTAAGCCTTAAAGTTTGTGGTCCTTTGTTGTAGCAGCCATAGGAAACAGACCCACCGCTCCGCACATGGCACACACAGCTCCGTGCACAGGTGGCCACTTCTCTAAGCACAGGCCACGGTTCATAATATTTTCTCATTTAGAACAACAGCAACAGCAAAACCTGTAAGAGATAGTTAGTAAAGTGTTCACTAAAGCCTTTGGTAAGAAAACAAAACTCTTTGGTAAGTGATTCAACAGGAATTAAATTTTTCTATCCCTTTCCTTACCTTGAAAGCCAAACCATAGGTAAAACTATTATGAAGGACATAGCTACGCTTCCATGTCCTCACAGTTTTGTGCTGACTTTTTGTCCCACTGGTCCACTCTACAGAGAAAAAGACTCTCAAGAAATTACACTGATTTTCATGTACAACTTATAAATTCATCCATGACCACTCAGTATTAATATCTGGGATGTTGCTTTCCTTTGTGTTGACATATTAGCAGCTTTTTAAACACATAAGAATTCAAAAAGGTACTTTTTGTTGTTTCATTCTATTCCCTAGACAATACTTTAATCCATTATAGAAGATAACCATTAGGCGCTGGCTTTCTCAAAATAGCTATAGAAGATAAATCCTACTTGCATGCCCTTCAAATTTTATATTAACAAAAGAATCATTGAGAAGTCTTGGAAAATTAGATGTATAACCTTGAGTATAGTGCATAACCTGATTAACAAGCATATCAAGTATCTCTCTGAGTTGAAGGTTACACACTAACTCCATTGTAACTAGATTTCAACAGTTTGAAATGTAACTTTAAAAGATAGCCAAATAGTACATCTCTGCCCAGTCTTTGATCATTCCATAGCCAAGAGTCAATTGCTTCTAAAGTGTGACAAATGATCATTCTAATTAAACTGCTCAAACACTTAGCTGTGCTGCTTAGTGGTATAATGCCTTTAAGAGGATTAGACAAACAATTCAGGAAATATACAAATCCATCCTGTATGTTAATGAATTTGTGTTTTGGTAAGCAAATATATGTAATTTCTCATCTGTCAAGTCACTGACCTGAAAGCCATGTGGCTATATATTCTGGAAATATTTTCTCCTACTCTGTTGCTTTGTTTACTTTCTTTACGGTGTTTTTGATAGAATTTTAAGTAGCATATATCTAGTCTATCAATTTATGAGCATTCTGTATGCCTCTGTATGAAATATTTGCTTAGTTTACTTTTCTAAGAGTTACTGTTTTATCTTTGTCAGATTTGCAATCTAGCTGAAACTGTTATTAAAAATCTAAGAATCCTAAGAAAATCAAGTAAAATGCTAGAACTTCATTCTTCCCTATTGCTTCCCACTGCAATCACCTGGGGCTAACCTTAATCTGTTTTGTTTCTAAGATCTTTACATCCATCAACTAGCCATCTCACTCAACCGCGTCTGAACACTGCTAGCATTTCTCTCCGTCTCCACTGGGCTTTAGAAGGTTGGCCGTCTTGCCCGTTCACCCTACCGGCTATGTTAACTGTTACAATCTTCCCCTCCCCAAGCCCTCCACTTTACTCTTCTAACTGCCTCAACACTTTCAACATCACACTGAGCAACTCTTACTTCTAGCCAAGAATTAACAAGGATTGAATTTATCTTGTTATATAAGACAATCAAAAAATGGACAACATACAAAGAAACAATTTTCAAAACAATATCAAGCAACAACACACAGTGATTCCTTGAGAGATGGGAAAGGAGTGAAGTGAATCCTAATGAAGACTGCACCAGCTCACTACGCTGAGAGAGCTTCCAGCCATGGCCCAGAGAAAAAGAACTCAGGCAGAGATCAGCCTACTTGCTAACATGACAGTCTGGGAAAACCAAAGCAGCTAAAGTTGAAGGAAAGGAGAGAGCTTCTCAGAGAGTCTTTCAGAGATCAACAGGGAGTTTCCCTCCAACTTCAGGCAAGTCCTGCTCATGGGAGTAAGGAAACAAAGGAGGCTGGAAAAAGAACCACCAGAAAGGATCAAAGATTATAACACACAGTTCCTGCACTCACAGAATCAAGAAGTCTGCTCCCACCTGCTAGAAAAACAACCTGAAGAAACAAAGTCAGAAAATTTTCAAACTTTCGAAAATTAAAATTTCACAAATGCAATGAACCCAAATGGCACAGGATACGTGAAGAAAACTGTATCAAGCACATCACCCTCAAAGTGCTCAATGCCAATGATAAAAAGAAAAATTTTAAAGCAGCCAGAGAAAAAAGACACGATAGACACAAAGATAAGATAAAAAAGTATTTCTTACTGGGAACAATGCCATCAGGAAGCAGTGTCATTAAAATACAGAAATACAGCTACCCAGAATTCTATATCCGGTGAAAATATCTTTTAAAACCAAAGGTAAAATAAAGATACTTTCAGACACACGAAGGTTGAAAGTATTCAGCATGGAACACAAGAGATGTCAAGGAAGTCCTTTAAGCAGAAGGAAGATGATTGATTACACATGGAAAAATGGACCTGCAAAAAAGGATGATGGACAACATAAATGGTTCTCTCTCATTATTTTTATACATCTGTACATGTATTTATAAATCAAACCTAATGCGAACCATAGACCAGCTCAAGATGGGTTAGTAGCCAGGTATGCGATGGTCAGCACAAGTGAAGATTTATTTAGCACTGGCTTAGAAATCCCACTCAACTCTCAGAATCTCAGTTTCCTTATCTAGACTATGAGGAAGGTAAATCAGATGACTTTCAAGATCCTTTCTGCAACTTGGGTGCTGTAAATGTGCTAGTTAAATCTTAGGTCTCGAGGTGCTAACAAAATATGAGCTATTTTGGGCATATTCTTGTCATAAAGTACTCTCTAAGCAATGCCAAAAGAAACATTATTGTGAAGGATGACCACTCTCCCTTTCTATATGTGTCATTCTGAGCTGATTTTATGAAAATCAGTTGCCTACCAACACTGTTCACCAGTATTTTCTTTAGACAGAGTACCAGTAACCAGAGTGCCAATGATTGTCTTCAAATTAGAAAGGTGAATATAATCTTCATTCTCAATAAAATATTAATATACATGAACCTAAACTTTAGGAATATTTTTCTGGGACTGCTCAAACACTTGTGGAATTCTGACATAAAAATTCTTTTTGGAAAAATAGTTTCAAAGAAATATAGAAAGCAGTATAAAATTATCAAAGAACAGCCCTGGACGACATTCTACCACCACACTTAAAATGAGATTACTAATTACTGGTTGATGATACAGACATTTTACCTATGCCAGCAGGGGAAAAAGAAAGTTGCATCATGATTTGCAGGTAATTGTTAAAAGTTTATCTTAAAAACAGAACCTTGTGGGCTGGGGATTTAGCTCAGTAGCCTAAGTGTCTGCCTGGCAAGCAGGAGGTCATGAGTTCGATCCCTGGTGCCACACACACAAAAAAAATTATATATACACAGAACCTTGCTTGCATTTAATTTGTAAGTTACTGATTTGCAAAGAAATGCCAAATGGCCTATTTTAAACTAAAAAGAAGCAACTAAAAAGCTACAGCACCCCCAACCTAAATGTACTTAACCTTTGTTAACTTTATTGCTGCCTCTGAAAAACGTAATTCCTAAACCTTATCATTTTACATTATTTCACAAAGAATAGACATTCTTCTCAAAGAATTCTTAAAAATATTTCTTACACAGAGAAACAGAAATAATTGTCAGCCACATTATAATGGACATTTTGAGACTAGAAGTACAGCAGTTAGTACTGGAAGTACTAAAGTATTAGAACAATTTATCCAAATATGCGTTTTCCATTACAGTTAAAAGGAAGAAAGCCTCGTGTTTTTTCTTTAGTGTTCCCAAAGACTAAAGTGTAAACACAATCTAAACAAACCTATAATTAGCATTTCTAATGGCAAATAATGCACAGAGTAATTTTATATGACTCAATTAACAAAAATTATATATTTAACGCTTATCAAATGCCCAGTATGTACAAGGCAATGTGATGTGGGAGTTAAAAAACATGAATAGATGGAGTTTTCTAGTTCTATGAAAAGCCCCTTAAGAGCATTAGTTTGGGGATTTAAAAATGAAAAAAAATAATAATCACCTCTTAATGGCGATGTCCAGCTCAGGCTCCCCATGACATCTGAGCAGTCACTGAAGGCCAGCTAAAGGTTGAAGACTCAGTATCTCAAAAGAGCCAGAGAACCACACAATTTAGCCCCAGACAATAAAATCAGTTGCTTTCTTCTAAAAAAAGACCTAGAAAAACATTTGGCAGTAAATACCCAAGCATCCCCTCATGGGCAAAGCACAAGAAGTATTAAGTGTATGGAAAATTTGCTGAAGGGGAAGGGGTGGAAAGAGGAAGAAGAAGAATGTGAACTTCTATTTGTCTAAAGCAGAATTTCAATGATAAAATAAAAAATGAAAATCCTGACACGCATCAGTTCTTAATTTAAGAAAACTGAATTTTATATTAGTATTTCTTTTATCACCAATAAAGGTTTGTGTTTTGGTTATATTTTACTACCTACCAGAGAGTACACAGCAAAGCCTGGATTGAGTGTCCAAAGCACCCAGTGGACACACACTGTAGCCAATTTCCTCTCAACACAAAAAATGTAGAAACCGTCATTATGTTATTTAAACACCAACAACATACCAAATCCCAAAAGAGTTAGACAAAGTGGAACTTGAAGAAAATTTTCTATGCATTATCAGAAAAACTAAGATCCAATTACATTCTTCTTGGTCATTTTAGTTATTGCATCTTTGAGCATCTTCGTTCTAGGATAAAAATGATTCCCTCCACTACTGGCAAGATTCTCTGAGTTTTTACCAGAGCCAAAGGAGCCCAGAAGATTAAACAGCTCCAGAGTTAAGTCTTAATATTGTCTGCATATTAAAGGTAAGGAAACTTCCTTGGGCAAGTCAATCTCTTCGTGCCTCGGTTTTCTCATCTTTAAAACGGAGCTGGTCAAAGTACTAACCAATCGTACTATTTTTAGAATTAAATGACTTTACTTATAAGAAATTTAAAACTGCCTGACACATAAACTGTACATGCATCAGATATTAATATTAATATTATGTCTATATTTTTACAGTTTATAAAACAGTTCATATTAAGCTCTTCCACATGTTCTTGGAGTAAAAAAATTTTTTAAATGTCTGAGGGCTAGTCTACTAGGGAATACCTAGCAAAGGCCTTTAAATGTTAACATCACTTGATCTAACAATTCTAGAGAACCATTAGTTGTACACAGAGATCTGTACACAAGGTAGTTTATTAGGTTGTTTATAATACAAATAAGGGCACCTCAATGTCCATCTAGAATTTGATAAAATGTGGCATTTTCATAAAATCAGGAGAAAGCCCTATCACTTGCTTTCAAAATGTCATCTGATTTTCAAGCCAGAGTTCTTTAAAAAGGGCACATAAGTTAAATATGAAAGGAGCAATGACTGCGTTGCGTCATTTAATCTTAACGATCAGCCCGACTGGATTGAGAGACCTGAAGAGGCAGCTGGATCACAGGAGCACCGTACTCATCAGTGGATTAATCACTGAATGTGCAGTTAGGAGGAGGTACCCAGTTAGAGACGGATCTGCAGGGCGTGCCTGCAGGGGCCACATCTCCTGCAGACACTCATTCCCTGTGCTCTGCTTCCTTGCAGCAATAAAGTGAGCATCTACACTCTACCAACCCCTCCACCATGATGTTCCTGTGTTTAAGCCAGATGACCATGGACTGAAACTTCTGAAACCCTGTGACAAATAAACCATCCCCTCCAATTTGTGCATATCAGGCATTTTGTCCCAGCAGTGGGAAAGCTCCCCGGTGCAGACATGAAAAGTCCTACCAGTTACCCAAATCCATGCGTGCATTCCACAAATAGGTACTGGATGTCCATCATGTTGGAGCAGATGAACGACACCAAACACATGAGGAAAGTGCTATTTTCAGACTGTGCTCATAAGTAATGGACATACTTTAGTGGATTATCAGGGAGCATCTCTCTGATATTTGAACTGACAGGAGAAAGGTGAAGAGGAGCCCTCCCACCACCCCACCACTCAACCACCCCACCGCAACAAGCCGAAAAGCCGGGGGAAGAGTGCTCTCAAAACAGAGAAAGAACAAGTGTCAAGACCCTCAAGTGCGAATAACCCTGATTTAAAGACTAGCAAGAAGGTCAGAATAGCTGGTAATAGTGAAAATTAAGTCTTATCCATCCTGCATCTGAAACACCTGGTGAATAAAGTCGTGCAAAGCCTCATTTATCTAAAAATCGATTATGAGTTCAGGCTGTAGGACCAGTCTGGGCTAGAATCTAGCAGGGATGAGTTGTGAGCTGATCGCCTCCTCTCTGAATCTGGCTTCTCATGTTCAAAGTGGAAGGCATAATACATGCTTGCAAAAGCAACCACAAAGCCCTAAACCAGAGGATAGCCATCTCAAATGCTTGGCAAACAAAATGCTAAATTAATGGAAATTAGTCCAAAAAATGCTGTTTAAGGAGTTAAAAAAAAACTCTTAGAAACTGCCCTATGTTGTCACGTATCACTTAATAATGAGGACACATTCTGAGAAATGTGCTGGTCAATGTCATTGTTGCAGGAACCTCACAGAGTGTACCTACACAGACCTATGTAGCGTGGGTTGATCACTCCGTGTGGTCTCCTAATGCAGCCAAGATGTTTGGGATGGATGAGCGTTACCAGTTGAACAGGACATACTGTTTTTACAGTGAACTTTCTTATAAGTAGAAGGAGTACACTCTAAAATAACCACAAAAAATAGTCGAGTAAGTATGTAAGACATAACATAACTATTAATCATCAAATACTGGAATGTGCTATAAACTTATACACCCCTGGCGACACAGCAGGTTTGTTTGTACCAGCATCACCACAAACACCTGAGTAAGGCATGAAGCTTCATTCAAATGGCCACAGTGTCACCAAGTGATCGGAATTTTTCTGCTCCATTGCAATCATAGGGGACCACTGCTATGCAAATGGTCTGTCGTTGACAAAATGGTGCCATGTGCATAGGACTATATATGAATCCAATCACATTTGTGTAAACATTACATATTATTTTGTCAAGAAGAACCAGTAAGTCCCTGTATTAGTTAGGGATCTCCAGATAGAGAGAACCAACAGGATATGTACTTAGATATAAGGCAATAGGATCATGCAATTACGGAAGCTGAAAAGACCCCTGGCAGGCTGCATGCAAGCTGTAGACCCTGGGATGTGACAGTGTGGCCCACAAGACCTCAGCACCAGGAAAGCTGATATCTAAAGCAGTCTAAGGGTCTGGCTTAAATCTTAAAGTGCAAAGGTCAAGGAGATTCGCGCACTGGCCTCCAGGCATAGGAGAGAACTTCTCTTCCCCATTCCAGAAGGGGACAGACAGACTTATGCATCCTTCAGTTTTTGTTCTCTCTGTCCTTGGGCTAAGTGGATGGCATGGCTCATAACGAGAAAGGTTTTCCCTCCTTGTCCACGCACACTCGCCAGCTAATTTAATCTCAAAACACCCTCATGGAAACATCCACAAACAGTGTTTCACCAGGTTTCCAAGTTTTCAAGTTGGACACTCAAGATTAACCACCACAGTTCGCAACCAAATCTCACTGGCCTGTGGAGGCCTAGAGAGAATACTTTTCATGGTCCTTCTCAATCCTCATTCTCCTCACACTTGTGTAATAGATGTGACAGTCCATTTCTCTTCCAAGAAATTTTGCCTTTTTGACTTGATTCTCAGTCTTTTGCCTATTAACCTGACTGTTCCTTCTCTTCCTCAGATTTCTCCTCCTATTCCTGTTCCCTAAAAATGTCATCAGTTCCTAAATTTCTATCCCTGGCACTCTTAAGTCACGAAACCTCCCTGGAAACTTCCCAGAGGTCCTCAGCACTGAAGCACATTCTTGGTGTGACATTTACCTTGCTATATCTGTATTACACTCAATTATGTCTTATTCTCCCTGTAGGATGGACAGGTTCTTGAGAAGAGAACCAACAGCTTAATCATCTTTCTCCTTTAAGATCTAGAAATCTCTTGGACATAGTCGTTACTATAAGTAACTACGTGGGGAAGCATATAAAATACTTTTTAACAAGCGATTAACACTGGAACAGAGCCTTGGAAATACTGTTGACAATTTCCTTTCACTCTCAAATTAGCTTTTAATTTATAACAAAGCATGAGAGACATTATGATTGTATTGCCATTTTACATAATAAGTTCTCCAATTAATGAATATTAATATATTTGATTTTCAATTAGCATGCTAAAAATAACATCTAGCATTTATATAGCACTTACTACAGGTTCTAAGAAATACATGTGTGCTAGCTCACTGACCTCCCAACAGCGCTACCTGAGATGCACTATTTTCATACGTTCCATTTTACAAATGAGGTAGAGTCCAATGACTTATTCAAGGCTATGCCGCTAGACCAAGCAAGGATTCACTTGCTTGGACCCTGTCTGCTTGAAACCTAGAGCCTTACCTAAATAGCCATTCCCTATAGAAATGTAATTTTACAGGAATATTTTGAACTCCTGTTTAGAAATTCTTACAAAAGCTTGATATTCGTAAGTAATATTTTTCTATGAACAAATAAATCTGTATTAACTACATCACTATTCTGTCTACACTCCAGATATACAAAGTGCTAATGAATAGTTCATAATGTCAATACTGCATTACATATTACAGCATTTAAGTCGTCTTATCCTAGTTTCTGAATGCTACCTGATGTTACCGATTCAACAGGAAATCTTCCTAATGATCCTGAGAAATGTATATATTCACATAAATATAAAAAAAATTTTTTAAACTAAAGATTTTCATAACTATATAGCTTAACACTAATGCCACTTATTACTAGGTGTCACAAATGACAATCAAAATAATGCTGTAAGCCAGGTGCGGTGCTATGTCTGTAATCCCAGCACTCACTCCGAAGGTTGGCAGGAGGGTCACTGTGTGTTTGAGGAGAGTCTGGACTACGTAGTGAGCTCAAGGGCAGCCTGCACTACATGGCAAGACCCTGTCTCAAAAAGCCAAACAAGAAAAAAAAAATACTGTAATCTTGTTGAAAATTCACAATTTAATGTATGATTTTAGGTTTTTCAAGGCTACAGTTGGCCTCAATTTTTTTTACCACTAAAAAATAACCTCTACTATTACAAGGTTTGCTTAATTCTCAGATGTTTTTATACTGAAAGCTTTTAGGTTAATAAACCTAACTAAGATGATGGAAAATTCTATTAAAATGCAAAATGAACTCTTAATGAATAGTATTCTTAAGACGTGATTAGCCACTGGTGGCAGGATTGATTTTTCAGCAGTTAGTTTTTAAAGAACAATTCTTTCTGTCTTTCCCTGACCAAAAGTAATCAAGAATATTCAAGAAGAAAATCCTAGTGGTTTCAACCATGAAAGTAACTTGACTAAATCAGACTTTTCTTACATTTTTCAAGGGTGAAAACGTAGTGTCTATCTTCGAGTCCAACAGGCTCATTCTCCTGGTCTTGCACTTGCAGTTCCCTCTACAGAAGAGGGAGCTGCACCTAGGTTCAGCTCATCTTGTCTCATCTTGGCAAGGCCTTGCCCAGCCAGTCCACCCACAGAAGTCCCCTGTTATGGGCTGAACTGTGCCCCTCAAAAAGATGCACTGAATTCCTAACCCTCAGTATCTCAGAGTGTTAACTTACTTGAGAATAATGCTGTTCCAGAGATGATTAGTCATTCTAGGGTAGGGTATGTCCTTAATCCATTAGGACCGGTGCCTTAATGTGGAGAGAGACCCATAGACCCAGGGAAGACAACCATGTGAAACAGGAGACATAGTCACAGCTAGGATACCACAAGCCAGGGAGTGTCTGGGGCTACCAGAAGAGGCAAGAAGGATCCGCCTTGGTTTTGGATTTCCAGACTCCAGATCTATGAAACAATATGTTGCTGTTTTTCTAAGCCACCCAAGTTGAGACTTCATCATGAGAGCCCTAGCAAATAGATATGCCCAACAATCCAACACTGTTTTTAGACATTTTTATTGTCCTCACTGTTCTTAACAGTATTTAAAACTGTACTTATATTGGCTGTCTCCTTTCTTTAGAAGTGTGCTCCAGGAGAGCAGGGCCTTTACTGACCTCAGAGCAGAGTCAAGCACACAGTAACTACTCAAGAAATATTCTGTCAAAGCAATTAATGATCTTGAGAAAGATGACAGGCTTAAAGCATGTCAGAATGACAACTCATCTTCAATATTCTGAGTACATTTAAAACTGTCTGCAATCAAGTAAAAGTTCCAATTCCAGATTTATTCAGCACCAGGTAAGGCTTTGCGTCTCTTTACTATCTAGATGTATATGGAAAATGAATCTCTGAGCTAAAGAAAAACAGTTTCAGCAAAATGACAGGCAAGAACCCTCTTTACTCACTTCCTCAAAGATGTGCCTGAAATGAAGTTACATTTTCGAACTCCTGTTTCTCCACTGTCAGAAGAGAAGACGCATGGTGGGGAAGGGCAGCATGAATACATGCCAGAGGCCTGAAGACTACTGGAAGAAAAAGCAGAAGACATGAAAGGAAGGGGAAAAGGTCAGTGAAGGGTCAAAGAATTCTGAGATTATTTGGTAAAGGAGCAAGTAGTGATGCCCTTCTCCGCAGCCACAGAAGGGCTACTCAATCTTGAGTCATTTTGAGGCATCGTTTTTGGAGGCTCTCTACTGTCAACATCTCTATGAGCAATATTAAAAAGTGAAATATAGAAATCATTCCAGAAGGACTTCCATTTGCAAAAAAAAAAGATCTGAAATTAAGGCAGGGAACCCATGCACCACAGCACACTCCTATAATCCCAGGTACCTGGAAGGCTGAGGCATGAGGCTCCTGAGTTTGAATCCAGCCTGGGAAACTTAGGAAGACT
>RJWT010031290.1:0-14413 GCA_004365215.1 Cuniculus paca | reverse complement strand
TTAATTTACCTGGATCTGAGAAATACTAGCTAGACGTTGATTTCTTTTTAATGTGTGGCTTTGAGGATTAAACCCAGGCTCTTCATACTGAGTTACATCCCTAGTTCTTTTTATTTATTTATTTATTTATTTATTATTTTGAGAAAGGTTCTCATGAAATCACTAAGTTGTCCCTGCTGGGTTTGAACTTAAAATTTTCCTCTCTCTGCCTCCCAGTGTGCTAAAATTATGGGCAAGTGTTACTGTGTCTAAGCAGAAATTGAAGTTTGGTTACTTTTTCAGAAGAAAAATGTATGAGTATGGAAAAATAGCTAGGAAAGTAACATGTTTGTGAATCTAATCTATTGATTTTAGCTTACTTTGGACATCTACGACCCCCTTTAGTAATATGGTTAGGCGTTGACAATAAATAAGTTGAATGCTTATTTTGAAGTGTAATATATCTAACAAATTCCTGAGTAGTGTCTTAACTTCCTGGAAACCCTGCCAAACAGTATGCATTTCATATTAGCAAGATTGTACTTATCAAAATACATATGATCAGGATGATTAGGTAGCCCTTATTGAACTTAAACTTTAAATGAAAAATTAAAAAAAAACTGAAAAAGCCTGCTTGAGCAGGAGGTTTCACAAAGCAAGCATTTTCCCTATTGTGTCCTCCCACAACAGCCTCCCACACACACAACCTGTAGACACAGCTCCTGCCTACAAGCAGGTCCTCTTCAGGGACCACAGGCTTAACTGTCTGCATGACCAACCACTTCTCAAGGAAAGTTCAACATCCTCTACCTTATTTGCAGGCTAATTACAAATCCCATTTGCCACTATCAACAAGTAATGACTGTGGGTTCAGCAGTAAAGCTCAGTGATGCTCTAATAATTATGTGACAAGGGAAAGGCTTCGAGTTGTGATCTCACTAAGAGTACAGCAGGAGCAAGAAAATATTAAAACTGTGGCCCTGCACCTGAAATTGAAAAAAGATGATATTGCTCTCTTAAGAATCTTTTTACTAGTATAAAGTTGTCATTTTTTTCATGAACTTCCTAGTTCTTCTCACCTGTATGATCTTTTCTTAGTGTTTTTTTTCTATAATGTTTAAACTTATAGTGAGCATATCTATCCCCTATATATTAACAGATTATTGCAGGCAGACGTAGGTGCTATTCTTCCTTATTACTAGCACATTCCAACACGCGCGCAAGCACACACACACACACACACACACACACAGACGAGTGATTTTCATTTGAAAAAAAAAAGTAAACTCAATTTTCATATTTAATTCTATTGCATTCTCACTATTTAAATTATGAGCATTCTTTCTCTCAGATCATTTTCATTCAGTTAAGAAGTATCCAAGACATTTTTGAGCAGAAAAAAATGTCATCCTATCTGTCTTTATGGCTCTTTTGTTTTCTCTCTCAAATTAAAATGCGGTCCTGATAATTTTCAATGCCCTGCAAGTCTGCATCTCCTATTGATTTGGTTTTTGTTCAAGTAACTCTATTTCTAAAAGTTAGTTAAATTTACTTCAAATTAGACACCCCCTGATACAATAACAGTATTACAAAAATTTCATCCTGAATTTGACACATATCAGTACAAACATCTTGAAATAATTAGCAACTTGTCATATAACTGGACATATTCCTAATTAGATTAGAATAGACTAAATAGATAGAAAAGGGGAGGTTCAGAAAGCAAAGGGAAAAGATAAAGAGAATTTAGAATTAGGTATGTTGTGTCCCTCGGAATTCCTAGTATATCACAGGGAAATTTTAAATGATTTTTACACATACGGAATGGCATCAAGAATATCAGTCTACCATCTCCAAAAATAAAAAAGCAAATGGTGGTCAAGATGGTCTGATTGTGCTACTGTAACAATACCACAGATTGCATGATTTATAAACAATAAACATTTGTTTGGCATACAGTTCCGGAGGGTGAGAACTCTGAGAGAGATGGAAACCGGTGAGAGCAGAAGGCATCAAATGGTGAAGCAGCAGGCTAAAAAGCAAGGGATGGAACTTGCAGCCTCAAGCTGTTTTATGATCAGCATGAGACTATTCCAAGGTTGGAATGCTGCTGACCTAAAGACCTTCCTCTATGCTCCACCTCTCAACAAGTTTGCATTGCTGATTAAGTTTCTAACACATACTCTTTGGGGACACATTGAAATCACACCTGTGGTGATTATCTGTTGCTATTGATCTCTCACTACTTTTTTACTTATTTTATAAAAATATCTCTAAATTTGAAGTAAGAAACACATTTGCAAAATTTCACAGTAATGTCATAGGAAAAAATTGGCAAGAAAGCATTGATTACATCCCTGCAAGATACGTATATTAATGAACATATATTTTGAGTACCAAATATTTGCAGTCTTACTCTAGTCTCACTTGTTTCTGGTTAAAATTTCAAACATAGAGCACTGTCAGTCTTCACAGTCATAAAAGTGTCCATATTTAAAATTCAAGAAATTTCTGGCAACCAATATGAACAGATTGCTAATTTTTTTTCTCCCTCAAGGGATCTGCGTCATTCATATGGCATGTTAAAAAGTGTGGTTTACAAAGGCATCTATTTTCTGTTCTCATTTTCTTGTGTTAATAGATACAATGTTGTTTGTTTATTTTGTTACTTTCCTTCCAACAGGGAACTGCTTTCTCACATTTCTACATTAAATAGCAGTAGCATAGTGTACAGACAAAATTCATGTTAAATTTCTGGACTTCAGTGATCCATCTGCTTTATTTGAATAACACAGCCAGGAACATGTATCTGCCCTTAGTAATGCATTACAATTAACAGAAAAAGTTCTCACCCAGTAATGCACTTGGGACGAATTTAGCTTCCATTCTTCAATCCCCTGTTCTGAGACATGGTGTCTTCAAATACATTTTTCCACATTAATTCCATTTCATTCTTCTTTCCAGAAGAAGGTAAATAAAGTTGTAAAACCCACATTTCTTCCAGGCCTTGAACTTTTATGAGACTTTGGGCAAGATATTTTGGCTCTCTGAGTTTGAACCTCTACCCCAGGAAGGTAAGATGACAACATTGCCTTTATAAATTTATTATGAAAGCTAAAAAAATGAAAGTAATTTATAAAATGTGAACAGACATATATGTGCAATTAAGGAGTTTAAAGTACTACATGCATACACAATCTAAAGAGATCTTCAATACTTTCTTGGGACACGCAGGAATCTGGAAGGATATCTACTGCCTGTGGTCAGTAAACAAAAGGAATGAACATCAAGTCTGATGTTTTCTGGTTATGAAAATAACCATACATTTGGGATGACTTAAAAGCATGAAAGATGTATTAAACCATCAATCTTTGTGAATGGAAATATAAGACTTAATGGATATGTAAACCAGCAATTATAGAGGTATAGAATCAGAACAAGGACTTAAAAGGGGGAAGAAAAATCCAGCAGTTGTAAAATCACTAAACTGCAAACAAGGAACAATAAGACTTGTCTTAGTTACTTTTTTCTTGTTGCTGAGACAAAATACCCGACACCCAAAATGAAGGAATGAGAAGTTTATTTCTTACAGTTCTTGGAGATTTCAGTCCATTCTTAGCTGGTTCCAAGGCAGGGTGGTGTGGCTGAGGGGCAGCCTGGCTGTTAGTGGCAACTGCAAGTGGCATGAGCAAATAGGGCAAAAGAGGGGCAAAAGAGAGAGAGAAAACACACCTTCTTCCCTCCCATATATAGTATGCAGCACTCACACCGATAATCCCAGTGCTAAACCCAGCACTAAACCCAGTGTTAGGCAATGAACCAATCACAAATGATAGATTCAGCAACCTCCATGACTACATGAGACTTGGCAGTAGGAGGGAGGGGGCATCTAGACACAAGCCTTAACAAGAAGCTAAGAAGACAGACAGTTGGACTATAGCTAGAATTGTGCCTGCAATATGGAATAGCAGATTTAAAAAAAAAATCTAGACTTCTGTTTTGGTACCTAAACCAAAGATAGAGCAAAGTCTTAGAAATACATTCATAAGCAGCCCCTGACACAGCACCACAGAAGGGTGTCGTGTGAACTTTTTAGTCAATCATGCTCAGAACCAAGTGCTGGGTTTTGAGAACTGAACTGTTTCTTAGTGTATGCTCTTTTCCTCCATGTTTCAGTCCTTCGTCTCCATCCTCTTCCCTGGGATTGTACACAAATAGTAAATTTGCAGGCAATGCTTTAAGTAAATCTATGAGATTCCTTTGAAGAAACTTATCCAAGAAGGTATGAGAAAATTGGTGCAGTTCATCTAAGACATGAGCTGGACTATGTCCAGCCTGTATATATTGAGCAGCTAAAGAGTAACAGAGGGAGGGTAAAGTAAGGATCTTTGTTCACCTGATTTATTTCAGAATCCAGTGTCAGAGGTGTGTGGAATCCTGCAAAGTTTCCCTCCTCTACACACATATTTTACCCCATTCCATTTTTGGAATAAGATATTCAGTGAAAAGCATTGCACATCTCTGCTTCTGATTCTCCTCAAACAATGCCACTAACAGTAGTGTTTTTGGGAAGGTCTTCAGATTAACGTTTATATCTGCATTAGGCAGAAGTAGATGAAGAGAAAATTTAGCGAAGGTAGTTTCCAAAATATAGAATGTATTATCTCTTCCTATTCTGTAATCTAAAATTAGTATTTTCAATACCTGAGTGACTTTAAAAACTTATTACAATGAAGGGGATACTTAGAACAGTGGCTCCAAAGATGGGACAAAAGCCCAATATTAAGCATCCTTTCCTTCCTGGTTTCTTTTGTTTTATGAGTACCAATGCTGTTATTACTAAAGAATAGTGTCCATCTGTTTTGAAGTGGAAAATTACTACATTGATTTAAATATAATGAGTAACCACTAAGCTCTATCTACAATGTATTATATCACCACAAATGTCCCTTTATCATCTGTCCCCTTTTCACCAATAAAGTTTTACAGATGAGCATGTGAACTAACAGTACTATAACTTTAAAGATGTTATCCACAACTAATCAGCAACTTCTAACATATCCACATACAAAGAGGAATGCTAAGAAGTAAATTGTCCTATATGCCATTTTCGTATGCCATTACAAATGTCATATGGTTCTTTTATTGTATCATACAAGAGAGACAAGGTGGCCCTGAAAATTATGCCCAAAATTTTTCATTGGAGTCAAAAGGCTTTACATATATCCTTACTACTTTTTTATGGAAGGGTTATCAAGGGGGAAAGTATTAAAAATTGAGGGTGGGCACAAAGAAATATTTTACCATGTCTTTTGTGAAGCTGTTATTTCTCTCTTGCTTCCTTCTCAAGACCATGCCAGCCACCCACTCTTACAACCACTTCCTTAGGTCTGGCAAAACAACTGTTAGGAGAAAATAAAACTTACCCTTTCTCCTTATTTCAGATTTTGCCCTGTCTCTATTTGTTAATTTTATCAGTTATGAAGAATTTGGCATAGCCTTTTTCAAAGTTCTCATCATCTGACTATGATCCTAACAATATACAGCAATTTTTTTCCAATTTTACTAACTTCAAAGTATCAAAAGATGGCATCATTATATAGCCATCAGTATTACTATTAATGTTATTACCATCTTACATTGCTATGCCACGTTGGTCATAGTCAATGAACAAATACTGATATGTTTTATTAGAACCTCTACCTTTTTCAGAATTTTTTTTAATTTATGCTTTATGTCTGTGTATTCCAGTATGCTCTGTAGTATATCTCATTACGTTTTGTCTTAAAGTCTTCCTCCGGTCTTGGTGGTTATGACCATTTTTGAATGTCTTTATTTTTGATCAATTTAACAGGTTTTAGCAGTACTGGTTATTTTTGTATAAGGATCCTGAATTGGTACATTTATGTTTTTAAAAACAATTATTTAATAGCAATCCAGTCTTATAGTCACAAATATACATGAATAAACAAATCATTGATAAGCTAGAAGTTTTAGTAATGTGTGGATGGTAATATATTAATATTAATTAAAAAATTACTTGGTCTGAATTTTACCATGATATTGGTGTTAAGTTCTTTCAAGCACACCTAAAAAAGGAGATTAAATTTTCTCTTTCTGAAAAGAATTGAACAAATTTTGAAAAAGGCTATTCCTGAGGTTTAATGAGAAATAATAAAGTGTCATTGAAAGATAGGTGACACAGTAGAAATGAAAGTAAGGGAACATAATAGCTATTTAAGCCATACTGAGTATGTGGTCAGTTTTCTGTCATGATGAAACATGCTTGAAATCATAAACTTATAAAAAGAAAAGGGTTATTTTGGCTCACAGTTTTGCAAATTTCAACCAATAATGATTGGTCCCATTTCATTGTGTCTGGGCAGCCTGGTAGTTAGAGCATGTAGTAGGGCAGAATAACTCACCTCATGGTCAGGGAAATGAGAATGAGGTGGGTTTAGGGTTCCACAACCCTGTTGACTAAGAGGCCCCACAGTAGACCCTCTTCTTACATGTTCCCAATACCTCCCAATAGTGTAGAGGGCTGGGGATCGAGGCTATCACACATGGGATTCTGAGAAACCCTCAAATCACTGCAATCATAATATCTTATTTCCTGACAGTCAGGGAAAGGAATGCAAATATGGATGAAGGAAAAGTAAAAAAGTACATGAAAAGATTGATGACTCAGTGCTCTGCTAAAATCAGGAACAAAGGAAAATTAGATTATTTTCTGTAGAGGGCAACAATGTGTTGGAAATGGTGTTATGCTAAATATAACCTTTTCTCAACCTTTATGCAAGGTAGTAGTTGAAAATCCTTTTCAATCACAATTTCATTGTGAAATTATATCAGAGAAAAAAAAAGATGACAAATCCAACCTTGCCAGATAATGAAATCCTTTGAAGTAGCCTTTCCTCCTTTTTAAAAATCTAAGTCCACAAGATAGAGTTTTAAATTGAAAACAATGTTAAATTCTCTGAAGAAGATGGATAGTTGTAATGAAAGTTAACAATCTACTGATTCATATATTTTGTCAATTCAGAATTGCAATAGCTATTTACAGAACATTTGGCTGCATTATTATTATTTAAATTATAAACTCATCTGGGCTATAAAACAATCGAGTTTTCCTCAATGGACTCCTCAGATTGTATAATTTTCTTTAAATGCTGAGGTTTTGAAAAAAAAAAAAAAGAATTTCCTCTCAGTTTAGTAGTTTTGGGTTGCTGCATTTTATCATAACAGAGCAAACTAACAATTATTTATCCTTAAATGCCTTTTTCTCTAAATTAGTTTCAGAAAAGCAATTTAAAACTTCCTCCATTTTTCTCAGTAGACTAAAAGATAATATTCTTTTAATTGCAGGTATTGGAAGGCATGCTATTTTCCATTTTTAGTACTTTTGCAGTCATTATGCTATTTTGTACTCTTTTAAACATATTTACTTCATTGCTACTCTCCTCCAGATAAATATAGGAAAATCTATTCTGATTCTTCTAACAAATATTATTGAGTGTTTTATTTGTGTTAGGATCAAAAGTGCTTGTTAGGGGTTTAAAGAGGCAAAAGGAATGTTTTTTCATCCCTTAATAAGGTTTGCAGATTCACAGAGCAGTAGACATAATCTGTACCATACAGAAGAGGACCTCTTGCTTTGGTGTGTGTATGTGCTTTTTCCAAAAATCCATGATCTTGAGTTACTTTATATACACAGAAAAAGAAGACATACTCAAAATTTATACTAATTATTAATATTAGTAAACTTGGCTAGTTCACTTACAGTACAGTGTTTCAAAATAAATATATGTAACAAAATATGAAGCATATAGGAATAATTTATCTCAATATGTTTATTTCTTAGAAAACAAATTTTTTATCAATTTTACACAAAATAATTGCATAACATGACAAATAATCTAGTGATTCAGTTAGAATTCAAGAAAACAGGTTAATTTCTGTGACTCTAAGCTCTTAAGTAGAGTTTCTTAAAGGGAATGATGATATGAACTAATTGAATTTAAGATTGAAAGTAAGAAAATACAGAAATGTCTTATCGTTTCTCTTAAGTAGACTTCTAGGAAGTTAAATCGAGTAATTTAGTTTATTCCAGGTTCAAAGTCATCCTAAAATAAAGTTCAAAATTAAAGGTAATGTGAGATTTGAAAGAAGTATCTTGAGTCAAGAAAAACTACATTGAAATAGCAAGCAATTCAAATAGATTGAGGAGATTGTAAAGCCTGTAGTTGAGGTTGACTGGGAATAAGGGTAGCATTCTAATTGAGATTATAATGAGGGTAAGAGTGAACAATGTACAAAGCACTTAGAAATCAGATAGGGCATAGTGGCTGTTAACAGTGGCAAGACCAAGAAGAACATTTTGTCATTTTGCATTCCCAAGGATGGTTGTATGCCCACTTGCCCACAAATAATTAATAAAACAATTAACCAAAGATAAACATTAACACTATGTCAACCATTGGTTTTTAACCACTGAAAAATTCTGACATTCAAGAGATAAAATATGTTTATCACTCTCAGCTCTGCTAAGTATCCACAATCCACAGAGATCCAAAATGACAGATTAATGTAGGTCTGGCAATTCTCATATCTAGAAAGCCTTGGGGTGAAAATTGCGAAGTCTTGACCATTTGGTTTTTTCTTTCGTTGGATGGAAGTTCTCAGGTGATGAAACATGACAAACAGAACACCAAACCAAGATCAAGAGAGCAAGGATGAGGAGAACAGCAAACAGCATAAGAAGGGACGCAACCAGAAATTTTCTATGTAAGGAAACCTCAGCTATGCAGAGCTCCTCAGGAAGCAAACTCATATCATAGTCATGTAACCCCAGAGTCAAAGCCACTTTCACTCTTTGCTGTGATATGACCTCAAAGAGGCTATTTAATTCTCCAAGTCTCTACTCCTTTATGTGAAAACATTATTAACAAACTGATCATTACCATTGATGAGAAGAAAAGTGTACATGAAAATTTTTTTTCATTAATATCAAAGAACAAACAATAAACAAATTTGCTCTCCTTTGGGTATTTGTATTTTTCTACATAGTTGAAATACTACAAAGTACCAAAATAATTGCGCATATTTCAGGCAAAATATATCTTAACAATTTCATGGATTTCTTATACAACATATTATGACATTTTTAATTTTCTAGTGTCTTTTTTTTCAAGTGTGTTTTTAGAGTACATTTATGTATGAGTTTTTTACTGGAAGATTACCAAACTACTATGCTTATGTTTTGCTGAATTAGCTTTAAAAATAATTTTTGTTAATAAATTTAGGATTATAGCTTGTTTTAAATGATATACACCTGTGACAGTACTTGCATTTTCAATTGCACTTCCTTTTTATTCCAAATAAAATATTATCATCAAAATACATCCCTGAAGCAAAAATTGTCTAGAGCACTTTGAATAAAAATATCTGTCCTCCAGCTTACAAATTTAAAAAAAAAGGGTATAAAATCTAATGATTTTTAAAGAATCCAATTATAGTCACAATGTTGTGATCTGATTTTCTCTATCAAGTAAAACCACTAATTTTCACTATTACATGTAGCCACTTATAAATCAGCATCTTGGTAAAGTTAAGATTCAATTAATAGCCACAGTAATCTCTATTTAAACTCAAAGACTCATACGTAGAGACAGTTGTGGTAGCTTAGCTGATTTGAATAGTCGCTGAATTCAAAAGAATTAGTTTACAGGAACATATGTTAGGTGTTGATTCAGGTACATAATTTATGTGGTCTGATATAATTGCTTAGAATCATTGCTAAAAATGCTCACTAAAAACAATGAATATGATGCTTAAATTTTCTGGTAAAGTTTACGCAAATTTGATAACAACAAAGGGATATTCTTTTTAATTTAGCTAACATTCAAATAAAAGGATATGTTTACTGTTAAGCAACTTTAAAATGACATCTGACATTTTCACCTACTTACAAAGGTTATTGTATCTTTTCAAGCAATAGAGTTAAAATAATAATCATATCAACAAAACTCATCATTTAAATTATTCTTGGGTTTTTTTTTTTTTGAATGTCATTCAGGAGTAATCACACATTAGATATAAACTGGTCTCTGATTTGGGAGAACACTCACACAAACGTTGTGCCTTACCTCTTTCCCCTTTCAAAAAAACCACGACAATCTAGAAAATGTTTTCCATGTTTCCAGTTTTAATAAAGGAGCTCTGTGAAAAAATAGTAAACTTTCAGATATCCTTTGCATATTAGATTAAACACTAAAACTTGGTGGCCTAATTGCTGACAGCATAAATTGTATGATGAAAATCAAAATACAAAGCATAATGAAATCTTACCAATTACTTTGACATAACAAGAATAACAATAACTCGAGTATGACTTACGTATTACATGAGAAGAAAAGCAGAGCTCATTCTCAGTGAATTTATAAACAATAGCCTCTCAAATTGAGCAATACATTAAATTAATAATGAAATAAGTATGAAAAATATATTTTAAAAGTGAATGTATATTTTAATTAGTGTACAAATTCATATAATTTTGCAAGTGAAGCATCAAAGAAAAAATTATGGATTATCTTTAGTGATGTGGAGAATGCAAGGTCACAAACTTGGTATTCCTAAAGCCAGGATTATAAGCAGTTCATTAAAGCCATTTCAATGATTTTCCAAACATTTTAACACAAGAAAAGCTAAATACTTGGGAATATTTAACTGCTCACTTAAATTAACGAAGTGTACTGCTTATGAGCTAAGGTTTCTAAAACATCTAATTAAAAATCTTGGTTAGAGGCTAGATAGCTACAATGCTTTGAAGAAAAAAGCTTTGTGCTTTAAAGAAAGCACGCAGTCATATAACTATGACCTTGGTTATGTGGCTGAGACCACGTAAACATAGAAGTGGTGGACACAGAAGGATCTCAAACATCTTAATAGTGTTCCGCTGTGACAGATTTTTTTACCTCTGATGTTTAAAAATGAAGACTATCATACATATGGAACTCTACCATTTTTTGATACTAACATAAGAGACAAAAATACAAAAACCCTAAAGTTTCAGTTGAAATTCTATAGGAAAAATATTATAGATAACCCCCTCCCCTAAAAAGATAAACACATTAAATTATCAGGTATCATTTAGTTGAATGTGGGTATGAATTTGTTTTAATCTATAAGAGGTTATTAAAACTGAAGAATTGTCCCAATCAACTGGAATATTTTATTTGTTAGTGAGCCATAAGAACAAGCTGACAAGAATTTAGGCAAATTTGTCTAAAGTTGAAAGTGAAGTTTGTTCATTTGATTCTAGCTAATACTGCACTCATTAAAAATATGCACTGTTTATAATAAATAAATAAATGAGGCCAATTAAACACAATGAGAATCTCAAGTTATTTGTGCCAGCAGTCAATTATTGCTTAAGAAAATAGCATTAATATATACCAGATTTCTTTTATCAAAAGTAGAACTTGAGTAGCTCTTTCTTCCTAAAACAGCACTCTTAACCTTATTTTTATAGAAAAATCATCTTTTCATTCAAGAAACCTATACTGTAATGCTTTGTTATTTTCAATTTATTGTTTTCATACAATCCATCAGAAGACACTGCTAAAAAATAGTTTTAGCTAATGTACAATATGAGCAAGTATGCAGTTCATTGCCTCTCTAATAATATACACATATCTACCTTCTTCCAATAACCAGTAGAAAAAAGACAAGGTGGTAACTCAAAGAACATAATAAATATTTGCTATTCATTTCATAAAGTTATATGATTACCAATGATTATGAAACAAAATACATATTTTAATTTTACCTATTTTGGTAGAATGTGCAATGAAATTGCACATTTTATTTATAGGTCCCATAAGAAAAATAAATTTTATTCACAGTCCCATAAGAAAAAATCACTAGGACTGGAGCTATAGCTCAGCGGCACATCACCTGCCTGACAAGCGTGAGGTTGTGAGTTTGATCCCTGGTACCAAAAAAAAAAAAATCTCTCTCTCTCTCTCTCTCTCTCTCTCTCTCTCTCTCTCTCTCTTTCTATGTATGTTTGTACCTGCCTGGCAATCGCAAGGTCATGAGTTCAATCCCCGGTGCCTCAAAAAAAAAAAAAAAAAAGAATCACTATAAATAAACTTTAGAAATACAGTTTGTGTCTGCCTTAACAATAGTGATTTGGAACATTTATATTTAAAGAGCACCGTAAGTAATACATTTCCTATAAAATCTGATTATTGAGTATAATCCAAAATTTTAAACATATATACATCTCTGAACATTGAAAATTTAACCTAATGCAGATAAATGGCATAATGATGGTTTTGTGAAAAAGAAGATAGGAGGAAGATGAGCCTAATCTTCATATAATATGCTAATATAATATGCTAATAACAAACTTATTTGAATTATAAAAGAAGATGAAAAGAATGGAAGGGTAATCATTATCAATAGAATGTTTTTAGCATAAAATACTTGTGCTAGGTAGTGTTGTATGTGTCGACATAGCTGGAAATCTATGGCTTTGTGAGACATAATCTCTGAAAAATACTTCATATGCCATGAAAACATTGAATAATCAAGCACAAGTGTTTCATGACACAAGTAGTTTGTTTTTTGTATTTAGACTGCACTCCTCATTTGAAACTTTATCTCTTAACTGGGCCAGAATAAGAGAAATGAAAAGCTTATTGGCTAGGGAGGATATCCTAAATGCCTCTGTCTTTGCCTTGTTCTTCATGAATACCCCAAAACTTTTTATTGTCCATAAATATTAATAAAGGCCAAGAACTCTGAGTCTTATAGTCTGACCTGGCAACTGAATTCTCCATATATTTTAAATATTTACAAGGTTGCCAAGTATCAGAAGACAACAAACTTCTCTGTGAGATACAGAGGTTAAAACATAGTTTATTAACGTCATATCTTAGTAGCCCTAAAATACACTTGGTACATTACTAGCAATTGTTTAGTCATATTACAGGTGATACATCATTTATCCCTGAAAAATAAGAAAAGAGATATGCCCTTTGATATAGGGGCTGCAGAGGATGAACTTTTCAATTTGAGCTTACTAATGACCTTATAGCATGTGTTTACAATAAAGTCTATACTCAATTTTGTGTCTCAAATATTCTGATACTTTTGGTAATTTATACTTGGGAGAATGAAAAAAAATTATAGCAAAAAATTCTCTTGTTGAATAGATTTAAATGTCTTTCTACAAATGGAGAAAAAGTAGATTAATATCCATGGTTACAAAAGACCAGCTTTAAGATGACTGACATCAGAAAAAAAATTAGAGGTTAACTTTATTATAGGATTTGAAAAGCCTTAAAATTAATAATGAAATCTTATCAGATTCATAAACATCTATTTAAAAACATTTCACTCCTCTTAGTGAATAGAAACAGATTTTAGAATTAATTTTATAAATAGTTAAATAATACTGTTTTTGTTATTGTTCAAAAATTAGTTTATTTGATAAGAACACTGTTTTCTTATTTTTACAGAAATTATAGAAGTTTATATTTTCTTGTGCTCCAAAGAACTATACATATTTCTCTGTCTCATCATTTTTCACCCTATGTTTCAATTGCTTGTCACAAAATAATAGATATGCAGCAGTCTCTGGTACCTAACACAAATTCCTGCCCAAGATTTTAATGACCACTCAAATAACAAACTAATGATCCTGACAAGTCCAACATACACTCACTTTTAAGACCAAACTTTTCAGAAAAAGTAAACATGTGACATCACCTCAAATTTATCTTTTGCATTATACATAGATACCTTTGGTTGAATAAATTTAAATCAAAAGTATAAACCTAGCTGCAAGGGAGCCTGAGATTATATCTACACAGCGGCATATATACATAAATGATGTTCTTCTTACCTTTATAGTACAGGGAGACAAAATTGAAGGAATCATAATCACTCTCAGCACCATTTTTTCATGTTTGATACACTGCATTACATTGTGGAAATAGCCCTAATTCCCAGCATCCCACAAACCTGTTAAAGAATTACCATCATCTACACAAGAAGAAACTGGGACTCATATAGGGGATTTACCTAAGATCAAAGGACTAATCAATCTTATTTAACTAGGTCTAACACTCTTCTAAACATATTACATCTGAACTCTGTATTAAATGTACTATTACTGCTTAAAATGAGACTTGCATTATATTTGCAATAGGGTGCAAAAAATTTAACTTATGAAGAGAGTCATAAATTAATATCTGAAAATACACTCAAATTTTGTAGAAAGAGGAGTGTTACGGTTTGTATATAGATGGCCCCCCCAATCCTCATGTAGTCATGGAAGTGGCTGAATCTAGCATTTGTGATTGACTCCTTGTCTAGTGCTGGGATTGGCAGTGGGAGTTCTGCACCCACCCAGGAGTGGAGC
>RJWT010031289.1:0-14402 GCA_004365215.1 Cuniculus paca | reverse complement strand
ATAATATGATATCCCAGTTATTGATTCTTTGAAGTGATTCCCCTGCAGTTTAGAGTTTGTTCATGAACTCTCTGCAAACCCCCATATCTTCAAGATTCCTACCTACCTTTTCTTACAGTAGATTTAGTGTTTATGTTTTAATATTTAGATTTTTGATGTTTTGATTTTAATTTAGTGTATGATGATACACATGGGTCTAGTTTTAGTTTTTGGTTTGTGGAAAACCAGTTTTCCCAGCACCCTTTATTAAAGAGGCTTTCTTCAAGTGAACATGTTGGCACCTTGGTCAAAGGTAATGTGGAAGAGTTTGTTTCTAGATGTGTCTTCATCCTCTAACCTGGCTGGGACTGTGGTTCAAAGACTGTAAACCAGAGTCAGTAGGAATATATAGATTAAGGCCACTTGAAAAAGGGAGATGTGTTAGGAGACCATTGTAGTGATCATAGGCAATGACAATGGTCAACTTAGGTGGTAAAGAAGTTAGGTGGTGGTAGAAAGCACAAAGTGGAGGATATGGAGAGGAGTTGCAGGAGGCACTGCCTTTGAGTTGGGTAGAACAGAGAAGGAACAGTGGAGATCATGATTAAACTAGGATGAGGGTTAAAGATAAATCTTCCCATATAGTCCCTAGTGCTGAATTCACTGGAGTAAGACAAAATGTAAAAGGGCCAGCTCACTTCCATCCCTAACACAGCATGGAAAGGAGTGGGGAAAGCTCATTTTGTAGTTGAAGAGACATCTTCAGGTTTTTTGTCTTTGTATCTCTATGGCCAGAATTCAAGGAGACAAACTAAATATCTACAGTGGTTAATAAAGTCATCTCTCATGATCTTCCAAGGTATTTGTTTCTGGTTCTTTGAGAAATAGTAGCCGGTAGACTGCTCTGTTCTCTAGAGGGGCACTTGGCATCAAATGCTGCTGATAGTATTGGAAGGGAATCTGTCTCAGACATCTTTCATGTTTCAGTAGGTCACTGTTCTTGACTCCTTCAGGGACTACATGAAGATGTGGTGAGGAGGAACAAAGACCTGCACACATTCAGTGTTTCATTGTTTCTCCACTGACTGCACCCAGTTATCCAATGGCCAAGTAGTTTTCTTTTTGTCTTTCTTTAAACATTTTGACTGAGCCTAATTAATGACAAATAACTTGAATGTACTACATGTGTAAGTCTCATGAGTTTGAACATAGGTATAACCCTATCAAAACATTACCTGGGGAAATACACAGGTATTACCTTCAAAACTTTCCTCCAATCTCTTTGGCAATTTGTTTCTTTTTGTTTCATAACAATACACTTATGATATCAGCCCTATTAACAAATCTTAGAATTTATATTACAGTGTGAATGACTATATATTCAGCAAAGCTCAAAAATTAATTCATGTTGTATAGTTGAAACTTTATAGCAGTGGGGTAACAGTTCGTTAATTTTCTTTATTCTGATCCCTTAGAGATACTGTACCACTATCTGTTTTGATCAATTTGGTTATATTAAGTACCACATATAATTAAATTGTGCACTGTTATCCTTTCTGTGACTAGCTTATTTCACTTAGTACGTACCTTCTAGATTTATTTATGTTGTTGTAAATTGTAGATATCCTTCTTTTTAAGGGTAAATAATATTCCATTCCACATACTTAACATATTTTCCTTAATCTATTCATTTGCCTACAAACATTTGGGTCATTTCCATAATTTGTTTCCAGCATGTAACATCACAACAAATCCTGGATGTGCAAATATCTCTTTGGGGACCTAATTTTAACTGAGATATGTGAAAAGATGACCAATGGCAGTAATTATCAAGAAATGAAAACCTCAATGAGATATTACCTCCCAACAGTAAGAAGAGATACTATTAACACCAGATAGTAACCATCTGAAAGAATTTGAAAAGAAACTCTTATTCTTCCTTGGTAGAAATGTAAAATAGTGAAACCACTATAGAAAACAGTAAAGAATCTCCTCAAATATTTAAAAATAGAACTACCCTGAGATCCAGCAATTCCATATCTAGGAATATAAACAAGAATGTACAATCAGACAGCTATTTCTGTTAAACTCCTTTGACAGGTCTCTATATTTATTCTCATCTCTGTTTCTGCCTCAGTCCTACAATCCCAGGAGAATGTTTCTATAGTATCAGTTAAGAAGTAGACAATGAAGAAGACTGAGAAATTTCACACTAACTAAATGTGATGGCGGGCCTGTGATATAGCTCAGCAGCACAACCAACTGCATCGCAAGTTCAAGGTCCTGAGTGTGATTATCAGTACCTATAAATAAATAAATAAATTAATTAATTAATTAATAAAAATCTCAATACTGATGACCTCTGGGATCTACAGCAATGTTCAGAGGCTGAAATCTCTCTGGAATGAGCATCTTAGTCCAGGCTGTTAGGTTTCACGCTTGACCCATCACACCTTTCCTTCCTTTGCTTGGCTCTTTGAAAACTGGACCAGTTGCAATGACAGTGCCAGGACAAAACTCAACTTGTATCACTGAGTTCCTCTTTGAAGGTTTCTCCAGCTTTGGGTGGCAGCACAGGCTTGTCTTCTTTGTTGTTTTTCTAACATTGTACCTGCTGACTCTGTCTGGCAATGTGATTATTGTGACTATTATTCGCCTGGACCATCACCTTCACACTCCCATGTATTTCTTCCTGAGCATGCTTTCCATCTCTGAGACCTGCTACACTGTGGCCATCATTCCTCGTATGCTTTCTGGTCTCCTGAATCCTCAGAAGACTATTTCTTTTCAAGACTGTGCCACACAGCTCTTCTTCTATCTTACTTTTGGAATCAACAACTGCTTTCTTCTTACAGCCATGGGATATGACCGCTATGTGGCCATCTGCAACCCTCTAAGGTATTCAGTTATCATGGGCAAAAGGGCTTGTATCCAGCTTGTTTCTGGGTCACTGGGAGTTGCCTTGAGCATGGCCATTGTCCAGGTAACATCTGTGTTTGGCCTGCCTTTCTGCGATGGCTTTGTCATCTCCCACTTCTTCTGTGATGTGAGACCCCTGGTGAAGCTGGCTTGCACAAATACCACTGTCAATGAGATCATCAACTTTTTTGTGAGTGTCTTTGTCCTTGTTCTACCAATGGCACTCGTCTTCATTTCCTATATCCTCATTATTGGCACCATCCTCAAGATTTCTTCAGCAGAGGGAAGGAAGAAGGCCTTTGCCACCTGTGCCTCTCACCTCACAGTGGTCATCATCCATTATGGCTGTGCCTCAATTGTCTACCTCAAGCCTAAGTCCAAGAGCTCCCTGGGGCAGGACAGACTCATCTCAGTGACATACACTGTCATCACGCCCCTGCTGAACCCTGTCGTGTACACCCTGAGAAACAAAGAGGTCAAAGATGCTCTGTGCAGACGATTGTGAAGAAAGTCAATCTGGATAGTTTGTGAAGATCTTTTCTTTAAATACACACATATGAGATCAGAAATAGTGCACTAAGTTGAAGTGAGTCTTAACTGAGGTAGTTAAGCTTCCCTGTATTCTTCTCTAGAGGTGGGAGAAAGTGACTTGGCATAGGAGATAATGTAGCACAACGATTTTGGGTGTCATTGATATCCAGGGACACTCACACTTACACAGAAGTACAGACATTCTGAGAATGTGTTCTGTTACATAAACAAATTCACTAACACAGAAAACCCGGGAGGGTCCTGATAATGATGTGAAAACTACTTCAGAGAGATTCTTTTCTGTTGGTAGGAATACTGGAATAGTTGCATGACCATTGTGATGTGTAAATGAGGATACACACATGAAGATAATGTGATACTTTTTTTAGGTTGTCTTGGCTACGTTCTACTATACCATCACAACCTCAGAAATCCTCAAAAGGCCAACAGGATACCTTCCAAGTAGGTGACATTTCCCTAACTGCCCTGGAGATAGAACAATGTAACACTCAAAAAAGCACTAGCCACAGAGAACACAGGTGGGATTTCCATGTTCCCGACATGTCCAAAAGAGAAAGCTCATATTGAAAAAGAAACCTGGCTGAAAGGTTTAACCCTTTTTTGTACTTTCAACACAGGGCTTATGAGGATAGCACTTGAGAGATTTTCCTGAATGGACCTAAATTCTCTGAAATAATGTTACAAGCATAAGAACTTTACAATATTAGACACCCTTTATTAATGAAGAGCAATCCATAACTCAGTTAAAAATTTTACAAGAAGCTCATAAATCTGCTATGGTTAACTTTTAGAAGTTTCTTTGATTCCACCATCTTTTAAACTGTGTTCTAAATAGCATTTCATGTCTAAGCATCACAGATAGTAATATCGATGGTCATGGGCAAGGAAGGGCCCCCGTGTCATCCTTCCACATAACTCTGACTTTCTGTGGAGTAGTCAGTTACACTACGAGTTTCAGGCACAGTTACTGTGGCATTCAGAATCCATCTGATCCAGAGACATGGCTCCATAAAGGCAAAACCTCAGTTGTGGAAGTGCCATCAAACTTGCAGCTGCTGAGGATGGGAGGAGCCAGTGGAAATGAACAAATTCTTTAGCTCAAATTGACATGGTCCCTTGGCAATGTATCAAGGTCTGGAAAGTCTGGCTCAAGAGTCTTGCTGGGGATCAAAGATATCTTTGTCACAGTGTCCAGATTTCCAGAAATGATAGCCAGTTCATTTCTGTGCTGTTGGTTAATATACATTTAAAAATATTTCCATAATAAACTCTATTCAACCTGGCTCAAAACTGCTGAGTAAATGTAACAATGCTGAACAAAACCACTGATCAGTGTAACACTATTTCTTTGCTGAAGATAAATTTATTGGCTATTGTAGTACACACATCCAGTTTGTACCACTTAGGACTTACACATGCATTCTCCCAGTTCTGGGGAAAATGTGGGCTGAAAGCTCTCAGTGCATCCCTCAAGGAACTGTCTTTGCTACGGTGCTGCTTTATCACAGTTCTTACTGTAATTTGGGGAGAGGGATATGTCTATTTAAAGAATCAGACTGCCTTTAAGATAATTACGAAGAGGTTTCCCTAATCCGGATGGCTTATGTGTGAGATGGGCTGAGATGTTTGCTTGTCTGTTCTAGATTTCTGTTTATCTGCCTGTTCTACCCTGCTACCTTCTGCCCTCATAGTGTAGAGGTGGAGAGCATTCGTTAATGAGATTCTTGCATTAAAGTCTCTATCTCAGAGTCTATTTCCATGGGTTCTAAATCTGTAAAACTTTAAGAAAGCAATTTCTAGAAAAGCAATTATCATTAGGTAAGGACTCAAAGTTTTAGTTGTGATATGTCTAGTGGAGGAGGGAGGTCAGTAACTCCTACATTTGCCTTTTTTAAAAAAATGATTTCATTGTGTTTAAGGAGCTACATTTACTGTGACTCAATTTAGTTGTCAGTAGTACAGTGGTTGCTGTCTGCTTGGAAACTGGTTAAAAATAAAGGTCTGAATATTTTTCTCAGAATTTACAAGAACTCATTTTTTCCTTCCAAAAATTTTCTTTGAGTGATTTCAGATTCATTGCCGTCAGGCACTGCAACATTGCAGAGAGATTGCTGATCATTCTCAGTGTTGTGTTGAAATTCAGCCTTCACAGGAAATAGTGAAAGTGGGGTTGTGACTTCCAAGTTTTCAGGATGGGAGGAGTGTTGGTGATGTCAGTCATGTAAGCAAATGAATTTGGTGTAATCCATGATACTCCTGTAAATGGTATTTGGAAGAATCCTGTAGGGTTTGATGAAGTACTAAATGATGACAGGGACCTCGACATCACTGTTTAGAGCTTGGTAGACCTCTAAGGTTGGCATTCAGCTCCATTGTCCTGGGGACCTGTGCTGTTCCCTGGTGTCCTCAGGTTTTCCTCCCATCCTTAACAATAAGGTACTCCCACTCTCTTCATTTTCCACTTGGCAGGTAGAGAAAAAACATGATCTTCTCAAACTTTCAGGTTCCCAGGTTACTGACTAGATAAATCTGTGTCTCAGTGTCCACTCTAGAGGTGGCCTGTGGAACTTCATTTCTATTAGCTATGATTTGTGAGCTACTTTCTTGATTTATGAAAATATGCATCTAATTATGAGGACCTCATGCGAATTTGTGCCGGTCTATAGTGAGAGAGAAAATGTTGCTCTACATTCTGAACTAGACACATTCAGTAACAAATTGGAAAGGACAGAGGATGCAACAAGCATAAATCTGGGGCAGATTCTTGTAGTCATTTATACAAAGACTCCTTCTCTGGCATAGATAGAAAATATTTCATATATACTAAAGTAAAAGTCTCATTAGAAATGATACACTCTGGTGGTAACAAAATACTCAATTCCCCACTCCATTTTACATTTTACATTCTTTCTTGAATAAACTGTGAATAACCATCAGTAACAGGAAAGAAGAAATGGTAGACATGAGTCTGAAATGTTCAGAGAATTTAAGTGCATGAGAGAGCACAAGAAGTGAAGGACCAAAGTCTGGATCATAATGAAAAGTTCACACTGCAGCTTCCTGGCCATGACTTCTGAGCCACTCTGTCTGGATAACCACAACAGAGGAACTGAGTGACAGAGAAATGAATGACACATGTCTGAGCTGGAGGAAACTTACAGAAAAGTTTGTCCAAATTCTCATTTTTCAAAGAGTAATAGAATCTCAGAGACAGGATGGGCTTGGCTCAACCCCTCAGCTAATTATGGTAGTTTGAGTCTCCATATCTGTCCTCTATCCACAGCCCTCCAAACTTGGACTGAGGACTAGAGGTGAGGCAAATATGACGTGCAAGAACATAGAAACTGTCCAGACATGTACTTCAAGCTGATCAAGATTGGATTTTCTACCTATGTTAGGTAGCTCTCATGCCTTAACTCCAAATCATTTGGCTTTGTACTCATGTATAAACAAAGGGGTAACTTGCTCTCTAGACATTTCTGTGATGCTGAGTCATGTAGAGGTCACTAGGGCAAGGCATCTTTAATGCAAGTGCTGGCCTCAAGACTATGAGCTGAAGCACTGGGGTAGTAGGGAGAGGGCTGTCCTGAATCACCAGGGAACCTTCTAGGGAGACATTTCCCAACCAGTTTTAGGACCTCTGAAATATCTTGCCTCATCTGGCCTTGTTATATTAAACCAAGCAACATGCAGTTCACTGAGAGTCTGGCCATTTCTTACTTCTCTGAACTGTAAAATCAATCAGTCAATCAATCATTCAATCAAACAAACAAAAAAGAAAGAAGGTATCTTTGCAAGACATAAATAACAAATCCCTATATGAATACATTTTTAAAATCTCTAGGTAGAGTGAATGAAAACAGAAAAGAAAGAGACAGAGAAGGAAAAGGTTAACACCAGTAATCTCTGTTTCCTTTGAAGTCAAAAGCATTTCTTGCACATCTAATGGATATTTATGACTATCTCTCTCAGTTCCCCCTCCTCAAGGCATCAATTGTTGTAAAACATTGGTAAGTTAGATGCACTCCTCTCACTGACTGCCATAAACTCCTGGGCAGCATTGAAAAAATGTTCCTTTTTTCCCCAAAACTGTCCCTAAACCTCTAGTGTAAGCATCTTCACGGTCCTGCTGAGGGGGCAGAAAAGGGGCAGTGGTGTATCTAACACTAGAGCTAAAAGTTCCTACATCTTTGTCTAGGATTCTTTGCAATTTGAAAAACCCTCATAGTTACAGCCTCTTACTTGATTCTGAGCAGAATCCTAATAGGAACACAGAACAACTATTATCATTACTATTGCAAGAATAAAATGCTTTTTTTTTTGTACCAGGAATTGAACTCAGGACCTCATGTTTGCCGGGAAGTCACTGCATCACTGACCTATATCCCCAGTCCAAGTAATAAACACTCAACCTCCACAGAAATAGAGAAGGTTTGCCCCAGTAACAAACCTAGGAAACAGAAGAATCATGATTTGTATTCATGTCTTCTCCTCTGTGGATTAAACTCTTCCTAATGGATGACTTTTTAAGAGGCAGAAATTTAATTCCATTCAGTTCATGGAGATGTCTTGATGAATATCTTCAATGAATGTTGTGAAGACATAAAAATGAAAGGGGAAATAAACAAAATAGTCCATTTCTTTTCCTGAGAACTTACTTGGTCCCAGATTATTTTTAGAGAGGAGGGTTCTTGTTACTATTATTTGCTGGACTTTTTTAAAAGATAGTTAAGTTATACTGTAAAGACACAAAAAGTTGGTTCAAGAAATAAGTGTGGGGGTTAATTTTCCTTCCTAGTGGATATTTCCCCTATGTTTACAATTCTAGTTTGGCAGTTATTTTCTTTCAGTACTTTGAAAATTCCATTTCATTGATTTCTGTTTCCATCATTGTTGCTAAAAGAACAGTTAATGGCCTTATTCTCTTCATTTTCTTACATGCCAATAATGATTGTAGAAAGTTTCTATTGCTGCATAATAAATATTATGAGTTTTAAACTTAAAACAGCATGCATTTATTTCTTGCAATTTCCTCAATCAGGTGACTGGGCATGGCTGAGCTGGTCTCCTGCTCAAGGGCTCACAAACCTATTTGATGGTCAGTGGATCTGTAATCTTTCCTAGAGTTTGGCAGCCACTTCCAAACTATGTGGTTGCTGCAAGAATTTGGTTCCTTGTGGTTATAGGACTGAGGTTTATATTTCCTTATGGCTATCAGTTGTGACTTGTTCAGTTCCTAGAAGTTGCTTGCATTTTTTTTGAACAAGGACCTCTCTAAAGTTCTCTTACAGCTGGGCACTTCACTTCTTCAATGATATCACAGAAGTATCTTTTGTTGCAGTCCACTTAGGTAGATTTTTCTTTCACTTTTTATTGTTAATTATATATATTATTGGGATAGACTATGATAATTCTATACATGTATACAATGTGATGAATTCGCATATAATGTATTTTAAATATCCTTTCATCTTTGGTATTTTTCCACTGGGTAGAAGTCAAGTTCTGGCAATCTTCAAAGAAAGGTGTTTATATTTGACTACCTCCTATAGTGGATATCTTAGGAATAAGCTACCACAGTTACAGGTATCTTAAACTAGTATCTTATAAATTCAAAACAGTTATTTTATATATATGTTTCTATCAAATGCTTGTTTTTAAATCATCTGGGCTTGTCTTCTGGTACCAGGGGCACTTTTGTTACATTTCGAATACTCTTTATCAGGAATCCACAATTTTCTTGTGAAAAAGTCTAAATTGTAAATAATTTAGATTGCTTGGACATAATCTCTGTTGCATTAAATTCTGCCATAGTAGCCCAAAAGCAATCACAGATAATGCATAAATGAATGAGTGTGGTTGTAGTTCAAAAACACTTTGTTTGGTAAATGAAAATATATGATTTTCCTGTGTCACAAAACACTGTTTTTCTTTTGATTTATTTTGATCATTTAAAATGTAAAAATTATTTTACAGTCTTTACACAAATAAGTGGTGATCGCATTGTTTGACAGGTCAGAGTTGACCATCCCTATTCTATGTGAATAAATTATGAAGACCAATTGAAGCTTTAGAATAGCTTACTCTCTCCAGTAAAAACTTTATTTCACTTACTGGGAGGTGGTTAGACTAGGGACAAGTTAATATTTAACTGACAAGAAATGAAACCTATTAAAAGAGAGTTTTAGTCTTTTGAGAGTTAGCTTAATTCTACATACCCATTCCTGTAAAAGCATATGGAGATGGCAACATGCTCTACTCTGTTTCTAATTTCTTTTGACTGAAGATGACAAAGGACAACTATAGTTACTCAAGGAAATTACAGAGAATTGAATGTCAGGATAATATCTCTGTATGCTCTTTCTTTCTAGATTCTTGACTTCTCAAATATTCAGTAACATAGCAGCAATATCTATTTTAGTCATTTTATCATCGTTTTAGAGATCTTGGAAAGTCTGTCCATTAAGGCACAAAGAGTAGCGCAGTAAAAAGGAATTTGGTAAAGAGTCATTTACTCTCAATTGTTTGGCTTGACCTCAGTTTCTTAATTTATGAAATGTAGATGATAGCACTTACATAACTACATCTACTTATCATCATTCCCAGCTCAGTGCCATATTATGTAAAAATGAATAAAGGCCCAGATAAATAATGTCTATTTAATATTTACTTAGTTAATAGCAAACATGTAATTGTACCATTTGCAAACTAAATTGGTGGTCTAACATTTTATTCACCTTTACTAAGGTGCCTTCTTAGTTTGTTACCACTGTCAGTGCCACCATCATCTAAATAAATTCAAATTAATTCAATTAAACCAGTATAATACAACTAACTTATGAAGCAGGATACGCTACCTTCAATCTTAGTTTTCCATTTATCATTTCAGTGTACTAAAATGAAGTGAATACATGTATATAACTTTGTACTGGCATATTAGAGGGACATATAATGCATTGGCCATTATTGTTTAGAACAGCCAGCTCAATTACACCAAGGGAACACAGGATGAATGAATAAAAAACTTTAGCTAAACATGCTCAAAATAGATGTAGGAATATAAGATTGATGTGAAGAAATTATTAAAGAGTTAAACACATCACAATCTGAGTGCCAACTTTTATATAACTTAAGACTACAGACACATGTGAAAATATACTTGGGCTGTAGATAATGAGATAAATTTAGTAGATGGAGGATGACCTGCCAGAGTTGGGACCAGGGGCCAAACTGAGCTAAAGGTTCCAAAAATGAATTCAGGTCTTGTGGCAAGCACAGGAGAGAGAATAAATACCACTTTAACAATGTAAAGTTCATACAATAGAACTGAGGGGCAGAATTGACAATTCTATCAGAAACACCAAACTGGCTTCATGTGCCAGAGCACCTGAAGATCATCACTGTGTGTTCCTGACAGCAAAAGTTCTGCTTAAATTCCTCTTGGAAATCATTCCTTTTCCTCTCTCATATATGAAGAGTTATCCCATAAGGTATTAAGCTCCCCTTCCTTGCCACTGGAAAAATGCACAGAAAATATGACACAGATCCTAGCAAGACAAAGTCCACCCTAAAATAGAAAGTTATCCTTTTCACCCACAGAGAGGTTTCTAACAGCATAGCCAACTTTGTCCTCCCACGTGTTCTCCCATTATGGCGGTGTGGGGGGTTGGTAATGAGTTGCCTTGGTAATGAGGTCTCCAGGTACACTGCTGTTTGGATTGTGTCCTTTGCCATTGATCAGTTGGGAATATTGACTGCATTTTAGCATTTGAGACAGAGGTTTGATACCTTATTAAGAATCTCCAATCCAGAATTTGTGCTTCTTTTAGCATATGGTACCAGGAAAATCTGAAGAAATTTAACGTGACTTTTCCTGTCTTTACAACTTCAGACATGGGAAGACTGAGCTAGACATCATGTCCTTCTATGTGTAGTTGTTTTTAGATACAGCATTCTGGGTGGTGTCAAGAGGTTTATTACCAAAGGAAATCTTGTTAAATCATAGCACTGCTCAGTAAGACTTCACTAACTTTCTATTAAGAAACTCATGAACTGTTCAGTACAATAGCATATTTCTACCAAGTGACCTAGAGATGAACAACTGGTAGTTTTTTTTTACATTTTTGCAGAGAACTTTGACAAACATCCCAGAAACGTTTCACAAGAATTAGTACATATTTATAATCCACTATTTCACACAGTCAAATTTCCAGTGTAGTGGATGCATCTTGGGCATGAGCACAACTCTCCAGAAGACTGCAGAAATGGTGCATCAGGTGAGTATGGCTTCTTTATCTGCGACGGTGGGAGTGTTTGTTAGAGTGCATATTCAATCATCACATAGCCAGTAGTAATTTACACAAGAAGGAAAGTGTGTGTCTGAGAGGGAGTATGTAATCTTTAAGAATTTTTACATGCAAATCAATATTTTAATGTAGAGAAGAGCAACTAAAACACTTGAAAGGCCTTTCACTGGAGTTTATCACAAGAGGCTGTTCAAGAATCTAAAGTCTGTTGGAGCCAAGTCCATTTTGATATTTTTTCTTTTCCTGGTTCTAATATAACACTTATACTTGTGACTACTGAGCACATTGAGTTGGTGAAAAATGGTTTTTCTTGGTAAAATCAAGACAAATTATGCATTAAGCAAACCCAAATGCATGGAAGATTTTGAAAACTCCAGGAAACAATCCTGTGACTATGTTCCTTTCTCTACCAAAAAAAAAAAAAAAGTGCTAGTATGCAGTATATTCCTCTTAAATTGGGTAAAGGACAAGCCTTCTATCACTTGTTTTGTCATTTATTTGAAAGAAAGGAATAGCAATAAAAACCCTAAACTCAAAAACATTAATTGAATTCTGTGGTTTTTGTCCATCTGTACACATGCCATTTTATTATCTCTCATCTTTTCTTCTTTATCTCCATTTCTAGATCCTAGATGAGTAATCCTACTCCTACCAATGTCTTAAAGTTTACCCAGTTCTCTCTACCTCTATACTGATTGTTCTGTTAGAGTCTCCCACATAATAGTATTGAAAGAGCGGTTTTTAGGGTGTTATTAACTTAGAGCTGACTAATAGACTGGAGGAGAAAGAAAATTGAAATAATTCAAACCAAAAGATACAAAAGGCATTTTTGGTTAAGAAAATTAAGTTATAAGAATAAAATGCATGAATTTCAATATATCCAAATGTGATACATACTAAACATATGGTAATGGGCTCCAAACTATCAGTTATATAGTTTGGATAGGATCTAGATAGTCCCAGTTAAATTAGCTTTTTCCTAGTTACATTAGTTGGAGAAGCTATAATAACCCAAGGGAGAAATAAAATGTTGAGTGTTATCAACAGGGTATTAGAGGCAAACTAGAATATTGTGCTGTACTAATTCACACCTATATTAGGATAGTAGCCAAGCAGTATAAGAATCTGCTCAATGCTCCTTCAGAAAGATTTCAATGAAGCGTGAAAAAGTCTATGTGAGTAAATGGATGAGAAATGATAAAATTTGTGAAATCTAGACTAGGATGATCAAAAGATGGTTTATTATGAAGAATGTTAGAATGAATCCCACAGCTCCACTGCTATGCTACTTCTGTTATAAATTTAAAGTGATTCATTTGAGCACTCAGGCAGCTTAGTGAGACTGTCTCAAAATAAAAAAAAAATTAAAAAGGGAATGGAGTGTCTGGTGATGTAGCTCAGTAAGAAAGCCCTGGGTTCAATCCCCACTACTTTAAAAAATTGAAATGTAAACCTGACTTATTTGTGAAAAATAAAAAGCAATAACTACCTATAAAACTATTTAATAAGGGTTTTCTATGTGTCAAGTGCCAGGTCAAATTCTTTAAATATGTTAACCCTCATGGTAACTGTGTTATATTACTGTAATCTACTTACAAATGAGTTTGAATATTGTGCTTAAAATTTTGAAGAGCTATGGAAAGAATTCATGCAGGAATGTTAAACAAGTAGCTGTTTCAAAAGAACACAATGACAATATTCACTAGGAAGATATTGACTAAGACCAACAGAAAGAGAGCCATTAAGTAGGGGTCAATGCCAGTGATCAAAGGCAATGATGTTTCTCAGAAGTTAGGTTTTAGTAGAAAGTATAAAGAGGAGAGGAGAGAGCAGGGTGTTTTAGGAGGCGGTAGTATTGGGCTGGGTGGAACAGCGAAGAGGTAAGTAGGATGACTTTTAATTTTCATTTATTTCCCCTTGCTTCCTGTGGCTAGAATTTAAGGAGACAAATTCAATACCTACAGCAGTGACATAGGGAATCATTTCTTATGATCTTACAGGAAATCTATTATAGACAAGGTCTAGACTAAGGTTCTGGGGAGGAGAAGCCTTTGCAGAGATCTTGCAGGGACTTGGTGTTGAATGACATTGGCAGCGCTGGTAGGGGTGAGTCTCACTGAACCACTAGGAAAGTAATTCAAGATGTGTTGAGGAGGAGCTAAAGACCTGGGCACTTTTGTTTCACTTGTTTCTCCCTGGATCTAGAATCAGCTCACCAATGGTCAAGTAGTTTTTCTTTGAACACTTTTCTTGTTTTCTTGAAAAATAATCACTATCTAACAACCTGAATATATTTAACATATACATTTGATGAGTCTATGAAAGACATGCCCATCTCCTTCAAAATGTCCTGTGTCTTCAGATTTCACTTTGTTGTTTGAGAGCAAGATCTATATTCTGAAAGTTTTTAAAATTTAAAATAAAATACTGTTGACTTTATTCTTTTGTATAGAAAATTTTAAGAACCAAATCATGTTGATACCAGAATTTTTTGCAGAACAAAAACTCTCCATTTCCCCCATTCTGGCAGCTAATAACCACTACATTATTTCCCCCTTCCCATGAGTTTAAATATTTAACTAACTCCTCTCAGTGTAATTATGCAATAATTGTCTTTAGGTTCCTTGTTTATTTTACTTAGCACAA